>JAULBZ010007431.1:0-11529 GCA_032360805.1 Neoturris breviconis | reverse complement strand
GCATAAAAAATACAAAACTTTAATCACTCGTATCTCCATTAATAGTTGTCTTTAAAGAATGAAATTTTCAGAATGTGCTACTAACATTAGAAGCTTTCATGTTATTAATTTGGAAGTTTGACCACAACAGGGTGATTATGTGGCTTTAAACAACTAATATATCCTTAAGAAAAATGAATTTCCACCTGAGAATATAGATAGTTCTATTAAGAGCTATCTAAATGGTAAATTTACACACAGCAACACTTCTACTACTAACATCAACAATACTAGGTATTAGCTTCCTTATGTTGAAAATTAATTAAACTAGACGCAGAAAAAGTTCATAGTACTGTATAAACGATACTGAAAAGCCAAAATAGCTTCAAAATTAGTTTTTACTTGTTTTAAAGTAGGCTCAACGTTTTCAATCAAAGACAGGATTTCATTTGGAGTCAAATCCTTTGTTGTATACAAATTTGAATGTTCTAGCTGTAATGCTTGTTATATTAGAGAAACCTCTCGACAACTTTCAACTAGGACCCGAGAACATTTGAAGACTGATGAAAACCTACACATTACAAGCACCTTCAGTCTTCAGAAGATTGTAAACAATCCTGTAATGAACTAGATCAACTAATTCTAGATACCAGTGTTCGAAATAAATGTAAATAATCACTGTGGAGGAGAGATTTTTGAGCATCGCTTCAGGCTTTCTAGTCTAAAGTAATGCTCAAAAATCACTCTTCCACAGTGATTATTTGCTCACATCTAAATTTTCCTTGAGAATAAAATATTGGTATGCATATAAAGTGGCAGAAACCTGAATTGAATAAACAAATTAGTCATTTATTAACCTCAATCTGTGTCTAGGTGAGTTAAATATTTGTTTGTTTGCCCTGTTTTTGGTTTGATTTTGGATTACCTACTTTTATATACACACTTCATGTATCTTAGCAACAAATTATTATCTTTTTTACCAATGTAATACATTTTAAATTTTATACACTTGAATTATAATTTTTTAGAAATCAGATAGTCCTGGACCCAGTTGTTCGAAAGCTGATTAACAAAAAATTAAATAAATGTAGCGGGTGTTTACTAGAGGCTTTACGGTACACAACAAATTTCATACAAAAGCAATATAAAGTACTACAAAAGGTAATAAGAAACCATTTCAAACATAAAATTTACTGAGAAGAATATTGAGTAAACAATCTTCCAATAGATTGTTTTTTTCATACTAAAGAAACCAATCAATTGCAAGCTCTTAGACATAACACTCTCTATGAATTTGACATTTTGGTCGCATCATGTGATCGCAGAAAATAGTCAAAGTAGTTTTCAATTTTTCGATCCATCACCAAAACATGTGTATGGAAATGCATGTCGATTGCTTTTATGAAAAATAAAAGGAAATTGCTAATTAAAAAATTGATTGCAAGATATCTCAACGACCACTGGAAATCAAAGAAAGGAAACCCAGTTAAAAGTATTTTTGAACAAACCTTTGTTGGTGAATGACGGCCAATTCTGGAAACATCTTTTAACATTGCAATCCAAGTAAAAAAAGTTTTTATAAAAACTAAATATTTATTATGTTTTTTGTTTACCATATGTTTTGCTATAATGATTGAAACATCCTGACATTCATTCAGAAACACGTCCCTATAGACCAGGGCCCAGTCGTTCGAAAGCCAATTAACGCTAATCTAGAATTAACCCTGGATTAAAAGTACTTTCTACCAATCAGATAACGTGACTAATCGGCGATTGAACAACTGGGCTCTGATCTACAAAGTGATTATTTGCTCTTATTCCTACCACGTTTGCAGTAATTTAATCCATTATAAACATACACAATTGATAATTTTGTCAATGGCCAAAATAAGAGAGTAAATAGGTTAATCTTTCGAATAAGATAAAACAAATAATGACTTGAAATATAAGTGAATTTTTGACAAAACTAAACTAAACCAAATATTGGTAAATCATGTGTGGGTTCAAAGTTAAAGAATAATTAAATTTCTAAATAAATACATGAAAATGAGACGTTGGCTGCTCAATGTAGAACTTGATAAAGTTATTGCATTGCATCAAGTTCTACTTTGAGCAGCCAACATCTCATTTTCATGTATTTGTGAATAGGTCTATCCACTGCAAGAACATTGGTTTAGTACTATTTCAACTACTAGCTACCACTTTTATTTGAACTGTTTTTTAAGTTGTCAATGCAGCTAGTTTGATGCAAAATTTTGTTAATTTACATAATGTGTTATGCGTTATCATATTACACAATTTAAACTATGAATGATTCAAATATATAAGGAATAATAACTTATATTGTTTCAATAAATAGATTAGTCAAACAAGTGAACAAAAACTTGTTCGATGTCTGCATTAGAGACGCTTAGAACAATGTTGTTCGATGTTGTTCTAGCGTCTTTACTGTGGATTTTAAACAAGTTTTAGCTCACTGGGAATGATCACTGGGAATGATCTTGCAATTAATGGGTTTCTTCGTTCTGATCAACCAATCAAATTGCATGATCATTGACATAATAACTTCTTCACAGTTTTGTTTAGTCATTATTATTTATTTGCAATTCCAATGATCAACATTCAAATTTTCTTCATATATTACACCAGGCAAAAACCTGTTCAAAGTCAGTAAAATAACATTAGAACAACCTTTTTTTCTTGCTGACTTTGAACAGGTTTTTCCCTGACAAGATCATGCAACATGGAAAGAAGATCCCAAACCAAATACAAACAAGATTGCTCTTGACAAACAAAATAAAAGTAAAATTTCTTGCACGACAAAAATCATCCGAAAAAAATATGTGCATCATGTGATGTATTTCTGATACAGCAAAAAGAAAACATCACTTTAATCAAAAACAGGAAACTCTTACATATTCGTCAGCATTGTTCATTTACGTAACAGTTTTGTTGTAACATAACAAACACAAAACTACTTTGCAAAACAAACAAACAAACACGTCACAACACATAGTACTACAAAGCAGTATAATAAAAGTATAAAAAAAGTTATAAATTTATTTGCCAAAAATAACTTTTTTGACAGATTTCTAAGAAAACTAGTGCTAGAAATAAGAACAAATAATCACTGTAGAGGAGTGATTTTTGAGCATTGCTTCAAAATCCCTCCTCCACAGTGATTATTTGTTATGAATTTGCAATAGATTGGTTTCAGAGGTATAAGTAAAGCAATTCAAGTTCATAACTCGATACTCCTCTCTTACAAACTTTATTATACTCCAAAATTCGTTTCAAAAAGCAGATATTTTAGCAGCTTTTAGGAAATCAAAATCAGCGAATTTGAGAAAAATTTGAGAAAAATCAATCAATGAAGAAGATTGTTAAGGGACCATCTCCAAAATTCGTTACCAGGAGAAGACTGCTGAATCAATGATCTTGCAATTGATTGGTTTCTTCGTCCCGAAGAAACCAATCAATTGCAAGCTCATTGATTGAGCACTCTTCATCGTAGATCAATTTTTTTCAAAATTATTGAATTTCACTTTTTTAAAGCTGTTAAGATATCTGCTTTTGGTAAAGAATTTTGGAGATGGCTTCTAATATAATATAATGTTATTGTTATTTTTGGTTGTTTTATATAGGTAAACGTTGGTTGGCAAGAATGATGGGAGAAGATCCTGATAATTTTACACAAACAGATATTGATGCTGCAATTAAATACCTACTACCGAGTCATTTGTGGGCTAAAGATGCCAGACCACAGATGACACACCCTTATGAAATATTTCCTAAATCTAAAGAATCAGAGGTTTGTTTGCATTGAAATAAAAGTGCCCTCTTTTAAATGCTGTCCTTCAAGGCCATACTTTTTATAGCTTAGAAAAAATAAATGCTGTGGCGTTTATAGTATTTAAAGATGGTGCTTACTGATTTCGATTTCGATTTCAAGCCCTGTTATTACCTCGAGTATGTTAGAGACCGTCTCGAAAATGAAATCTACAGCGGAGAGTAATGAATCAACGATCTTGCAATGGCTTGGTTTTTTCGGGGGCTTGGTTTCTCTTCAATGGCTTGGTCTCTTTGTACCGAAGAAACCAATCCATTGCAAGTTTGTTGACCTAACACACTTTTATATAGATTCATGATGAATTTTTTCAATTTTAGTTGATTTAACCCAACCAAAAAAGTTGGTTTTGAGATGGTCCCTCAATTTGCTTATGTAAAGGTTATGGACCTAAGAAAACGTACTTGAGATACTAACTTGGCTGAAAATATTCTAAAAAATCTCTCCTCCACAGTGATTATCGGCTGTTATTTCAAGCCCTGTAATTTGAAAGCCTCAACTTCTTAATTCTTCTATCATGGGATTTTAAATGCATTCGAACTTGTTCGAAGTCCGCAGTAAAGACGCTAAAACAACGTTGTTATGGCGTCTTTACTGCTGACTTTAAACAAGTTTTTTGCCTACTGGATTGTTACTCTTGTCTTCTATTTTTAGTTTGATGAGCATGGGAGACCACACTCGTCTGCATTTTATACTGGCAAGCCTAAATTTTATGATTTAACATTTAAAATATGGGAAATTATGGAAAAATTAAATTCGGACGTAGATTTACACAGATTAACAGAGTCGGATAACAACGAACTTTCTAAGCAACCTTCTGATGATATTAATGTGCATAATGAATCAAAACCACAGATTATGCAGTGGATGAAGAAGTTCCAATTAGAACAAACAATTGATGAAAAAATTAATGATAAACTTTACGATACCATCCTATTCCGATTGAAAAAACTATCAAGACATGAACGAGCTCATGAAATTCAAGAGTTTTTAGGAGAATATCAAGTTGCCGTTTATACTCCGGGTAAAGAAGATTTAAAAGAAGTGGATGTCTATGACGGTGCTGCACGGGCCATGGGCTACCGTAAAACTGCTATCGCTGAAGTTGTTGTTCGGGAAGGTAGTGGAAATTTTTCGGTAAACGATAGATCGTTGTTAGATTATTTTTATGTAAGAAATGATAGAGAACAAGTTATGTTTCCACTTTTAGTGATTGGGGAGATGAATAGATTTGATATTGAAGCCCATGTGATTGGTGGAGGACAGTCAGGAAAGTCAGGTGCTATAAGACTTGCAATGAGCCGTGCTATTGCAGCGTTATGTCCGCAACATTTTGATGCATTGAATAATGCAAAGCTGTTAATCCGTGATTACCGAGAAAAGGAACGCAAAAAACCTGGAAGAAAGAGAGCTCGAAGAGCTTTTCAATGGGTTAAAAGATAGAATCTATTTTTGTATCTATATTTTATTTTTTCGATAAAAGACGTCTATAGAATAACACATTTTATACAGAAATGTGCCTTTCGTGTGTTCTTAGAGAAGAGCCTACCTTCAGGTATTACAAATTGCGGATTTTTGGCAAATTTGGAAAAATAAGTACTCGCAAAACCTCTCAAATGCATCAAGATGCGTAGTTTATGTAGTCTTATTTTCCCTTCAAGATTTATAATTTTCAATCTCAAAAATGCTTCATCCGCAAGTGTGAATCCTCCATACAGTTTTTTGGAGAAATTAGTATTCGCAAAAATAAATCCACGCAAAATGCGACCAAGATGACCTTTGCAAAACTAAAGTTAAATGTACTCAATAATGGAACAACGTTGCTAGACGTTGTTCAAGCGTCTTTACTTCTGACTTTGAAGTTTTTGCTTATTGGGTAACGGTGGTTTCTTGCATAAGGAAAATTCGTTGACACTTGATTGCGTGTCCCGTAGATAAGACTGTCATCTAATATTAAGTAGCCTGTTCCGCAGACCCGCCCCGCGGCAAAAAAGTGCCGTGTGCCAGACGTGGAGTTTGTAGTACAGGCTAATATTGAGGCGACTTCAAAGTTATCCAAAGCAAAAAAAATTGTACAATAAATAATTCAAGTTCCAAATACTTTAAATTGATAAATTTTCGCGTGGATTTATTTTGTGAAGTCTAGTTTTTTACGAAGCAAAACAACTTTCTTTAAAGAAAACCTATAAATTTTAAATTATGCGTGAATATGTTTTTGCGAATTGTTGCATTCGAGAAGTTTTGCGAGGACTTATTTTTTGCGAATTTGCCAAAAAATCGCAAGTATTTATCTATCCCCTTTAGGCAAGGAGCTAAAATGAAACTTAAGATGAACGATGTAAAATAAACTTATGCTTGATTTCCACTCGACTAAAACTTCGCTGCGAGAACCAAATGAAGACATCCCATTGGTAGAAACTGACTCCACATGATTGTGACGTCAATTTCTACCATTAGAATGTCTTCTTTTGATTTTTTACAGCGAATATTTCGTCTAGTGAAGATCAACCTTTATGATAAATTGATTATGAATTTTGGATGACAGTGGTCAAAATAAGAGACCCGGGAACCTGTTGGTGGGAGCCGGGACCATGTAGGTGGAACCCGGGAGCCTGGACCCAACCTCGTTTCCAGGGCTTCTTCTCTCTTGACGTTTAACGCGCTATGAGAAGCGTTAAACTCATAGCGTTAAACGTCATAGCGTTAAACGTCAAGAGAGAAGAAGCCCTAAGAACGAGGTTGGCCTGGACCTTCACCTGTAAATTACGTTAGAAACAACTTACATACCGAAGATGCTATTGACTCTATAAAATTGAATTTTTTGAACTCATTTTTAAAAACAAATCATTTACAAACCTTTCTAAATCATCTTATTCCATTACTACAGTTATCAGAAAAATAACACATTGGAGCATGACAACAGGAAAACACGATTATAGTTGTAAGAGTGAATCTCGCAGTCGCACACTTAAATATATATAGTAGCCACTTTAAGGACTAATTTTGAATGTGATAAAATGTCACAAACTTTTGGCAATGAGGGGCGCTTATCTGGAGAAGGGGCTTACATGAATGAGAGGCTTATTTAGAGCATTTACGGCAGTTAGTTTGAAGAGGTAACGCTTAGTTCGCGTTATTCTAAGCACTGAAGCAAATATTTTCTTCTTAGACCTTTAACGTAAACCGCAAACATACAGGTGTGAGCAAGAATAAAACATGAAAAGTCAGGATGCTAGAAACATTACTTCGAAGCTGTTCTAACGTATTTGCTGCTGGCTTTTAACATGCTTTGCCCACTGGAGAATATATCTTTATATTTATTTCTATGGTCCTTACTTTTGTAATCCCGGAACCCTGCCCTACTTCTATATTATGCCATGGCAACAGACCTCCGTTGAAGTTTAGTTTAACTTCCTCTATGAGATTTAGGTTAAATATTCACTCTCTAATGAATGTATTACAGTATACTTCCGTTAAGTGAGACCTTCAGGGGACATAAGAAATCGGTTCCTCCTAGCGAATGTCCCAGTTAAGCAAATGGCTGTGCAATTAATAGCAAATTCCAGGGAAACACAAATCTCGTCCCACGAAGCAAAAGTTCCAGTTATCCGGTGTACCACTTAACGGGAGTATTCTCTAGAAGTTATTTAGAGCAAATAATTCATATGATCTGTTTTGGGACCATTAGCGAAACAGAAAATAGAGAAGGTCAACTTTAAAATGCAAAGATAATCTTCTTGCAACTTCAATAAATAGATTAATAAAACTTTGAATCCATAAGGAGGAGAGTACTTCTATTAACGCGCGTTTATATTTTACGCAAAGGATTAATATGACGTCATTTACCTAATAGACATCCAGTTCATGTTCTGAACTGACGACAGGGAGCAACGATCTATTACATGTCATTACATATATATTAATCCACGATGGGATCAAAATACTTAAGCAATCCGATATTTAGCTTAAGTGGAGATAAACTCTACGCTGTGAGAAGACAACCGCATAGCTGCAGAGCAAATGCGCAGTACGGTTCAAGTGGATTGGCTACAAGACGTGATCTTGCGGTGATGAAATATGTAATACAAAATAATAACGAGGCTATCAAACAAATTAAGACTCCAGATAAAATGGCAGATGTAAATGATATTGCAATTAAAGGAATGTCAGCTTTAACAAGGGAAATTCCTATTGCGTGCGCTCCATTACGTGTTCTCAGCGAACAAAAAGAGGATATCAAAGTGTTGAAAGAAGATGTGTACTCTTTACAAGAGGTATCATCCGTAATGAGCCATGCAGTGGATGAGCTGCAAAAAACGAGACTGGGAAATTTACAGGACCATGTACTTAATTCAGAACAGAAATGTTCGTTGGATCCTCACGCTCAACATGTTCAACACAAAGACACACAGGCAACAGAAAGAAAAGATGTTAGCCAAGCTGGAGAAAGAAAAAATATTAGCGAAGATTGCAATTTGGATATCGAATTTATTAAGCAAATGGAAAATGAATTTGGTCTAAGTCTTGACAGTTTGTCAATAAATAATCTTTTGAATGCATTACAGGACAAAGTTCATGAAATTAAAAATCTCAATTTGCAAGGGATGCAAGCAGATCTACAAGTAAATGCTTTGAGAAACCAAGTAAAGGTACAAGACGCGGAAATCTCTGCAAAAAAAGAAAGTATAACTAACTTAAAGGAAACTATAAAAATCTTGCAAACAACAGCTCAGAAATTCCAAGAAACAAAAATCCAAGAATCAGTAAAATTGTCCGATGCAGAGGAACGTATACTGAAATTTGAAGATCAAATAAAGGAGTTGAAAGATGATTTAAAAGAGAAGGAAGATAAGATGCAGATGAAAGTTGATACGTACAAAAGCGAAATTCGAGAACTACATAACTTAATGAAGCAAATGCAGTCTGAAAAACATGCAAATGAAGTCAATCAACGAAAATTACACGACGACATACGAAAGGATATAGAAGACCAATTGCTGAAATCTCAAATTGAACTTACTAATTCAAAAGCTCTTGTAGAAAAGCAACTTGAAGAAATGGATTCGCTGAAACTAAAAATCGAGGGAATGAAGACCGAAAAACAAACGCAGGAAGTCGATCTACAGAAGATACATGTTGATCAAAAAGACACAGAAGACCGATTGCAGAAGTTTCAAATGGAACTTACTAATTCTAAAATGCTAATGCAAAAGCAGCTGGAAGAAATAAATTCGCTCAAGCTAGAAATTATGGGCATGACGGCTGAAAAACAAGCAAACGACGTCTATATACAGAAGATACAAATTGACACAGAAAGTCAATTGCAAGAGTCTCGAATGGAACGTACCTATACAAAAACCCTTACGGAAAAACAACTCGATGAAATAAATTTGTTCAAGCTGGAAGTTAGGGTATTGAAGGCTGAAAAACAAGGGTATGAAGTCGATCTACAGAAGATGCATGTTGATCAAAAGGACACAGAAGACCGATTGCAGAAGTTTCAAATGGAACTTACCAATTCTAAAACGCGGCTGCAAGAGCAACTTAAAGAAATAAATTCGCTCAAACTGGAGATTATGGGCATGAAGGCCGAAAAACAAGCAAACGAAGTCCATATGCAGAAGATACAAAAAGACACAGAAAGTCAATTGCAAGAGTCTCAAATGGAACTTAGCAATACAAAAACCCTTACGGAAAAACAACTCGATGAAATTAATTTGTTCGAACTGGAAGTTAGGGTAATGAAGGCTGAAAAGCAAGGGTATGAAGTCGATCTACAGAAGATATATGTTGTTCAAAAGGACACAGAAGACGGATTAAAGAAATTTCAAATGGAACTTACCAATTCGAAAACGCTGATGCAAAAGCAGATTGAAGAAATAAATTCGCTCAAGCTAGAAATTATGGGCATGGAGGCTGAAAAACAAGCAAACGAAATCTATATACAGAACATACAAAAGGACACAGAAAGTCAATTGCAAAAGTCTCAAATAGAACTTAGCAATACAAAAACCCTTACGGAAAAGCAACTCGATGAAATAAATTTGATTAAGCTGGAAGTTAAGGTAATGAAGGCTGAAAAACAAGGGTATGAAGTTGATCTAAAGAGGATGCATATTGATCAAAAGGACACAGAAGGTCAATTGAAAAAGTCTCAAATGAGACATACCAATTCTAAAATGCTCATACAAGAGCAATTTGAAGAAATAAATTCGCTCAAACTGGAGATTATGGGCATGAAGGCTGAAAAACAAGCAAACAAAGTCTACATACAGAAGATACAAAAGGACACAGAAAGTCAATTGCAGAAGTCTCAAATGGAACTTACCTATACAAAAACTCTTCTAGAAAAGCAACTTGATGAAGTAAACTCGCTCAAACTGGAAATTAATCAGATAACTAAACAATACAAAGATAAAATTCAATATAATGATCAACGGCTGAAAGATGACATTCAGAAGACAAACACTGCTGCCGACCTGGTCAATCAAAAGTTGCTCATAAAGGAAGATGATATCCAGATGATGGAGAAGAAATACATTCTTGCTGTATCAGAAAAACTATGCACGGAAATAAAATTAAAATCATTGATAAAAGAAATGCAAGGTAAACGCAATCTTGAAAACGAATTGCAAAGATTTCAAAATCTTGCAACAGCTTATAAATATGAAATCGTATCGTTGCATAATACTTTGAAACAAGCTGAGACGGATATGAGAACACTGTATGAACAATGGCAACTCTGCGATAATGATAATACGATGTTAAAGGAAGAATCTGCTGCGTATATGATTGATTTACGCAAATCATATGAAGATAAAATTAAGATTTCTACACAGACAACTCAGCTGATTGTAAGCCTAAAACAAAAGCTCAACAAATCTCAGGAAGACTTGACAAGGACGAAAAAAGAATTAGGTCAAGAAAAAGAAAACAGAACATTGTTAACAGATACAATGTCAAAACAGATTGATGAACTACAGGACGCATTGGGTAGGGCTAAGAAGGAGTTTAAAAATTTTAAAGCGAAACACTCAGAAACAGTGAGCCGGGTTTCTTTTGAAGCAGAATTGGAAACTCTGAATGCAACATTGGATAACAAAAACAAAGAAAATGATAAGGTCCAAATTAATAAAGTTGAAAACGAACGCTCTAACGAAAAGTAAGTAAAAATTTACTCTTTTTTATTCATATTTATTTTGTAATTGAATTTACAAAAAGGCAAGAATCCCTGGGAACGAGGTTGCTGAATATTTTCTCGTATAACTCCATGTATGAATGAACTATGCATTGCCAAATACATGAATACATAGTCTGTAATCAAAGTATTGGAGAAATAACTTGTTCATAGTCGGCAGTAAAGACGCTAGAACAACGTTGAAAATCTCGTTCTAGCGTCTTTGCTGTGTGGACTTTGAACAGGTTTCTACAACACTTTCACCGATTTAAGTCAAAATGACTTGATTCCTATATGTCAATAAGTTGTCGAGTTTTTATTGGATGTCTTTTTAGAAATAAGAAGAGCGAGGTTGACAGCAACAATATTTTCCATGTAGAGGAGCTAGAACTGACTGGTGAGTTTATTAATCGGTGTTTAATGGACGTTTGGTAAGTTATGTCGTGTCTCCCCCCCCCCGCAGAGAAAATCATCTTGAAATACTATGTTCTGCAGAAAAATTAAATGAAACAGCAATGAAGTTCTT
>JAULBZ010007430.1:0-11531 GCA_032360805.1 Neoturris breviconis | reverse complement strand
TTGGTCTAATGTATATCCTCTAATAAACGCATATTAGAAAGAGTTTTATTAGTTTAGATTTTATTAGAGAGAAGAGGTTCAGTTTCCTTTGGTATTTCCTTGGTATTACTCACCAAAATTCATGAAATGTCTTATTATTCATGCATTTGCTTGTCTGACAAAATAGTTTTTGGCGATTTCCGGTCGAAGTAAGAATTTAGTTTTCTCAAATTTTTACATTTAGTTTTTATACTCTAGAATTTTAAGAAACGTTGTTCCAGGCCCAAATTTCCACTTTTTTCAAATGTCAAATTATGAAAATAATGAAAATCCGTGTAAACCCCGGATTACTGTAAAAAGCGGATGACAAGCCTTCACACAAATATTTAAGACAAGGTAAAATTGAGCATAAATTCCAAATTTTCACTTTGATAAAAACCTTAAATGATCCAAGAGCCTATGTACTAGGCTGTTAGAAACAACAAAATTTGTCGAGTTTGCAAAAAGACCTAAAAGAGAAGAGGGACGCTTATTAGAGGTAAATATTTTTTTATCCAAAATCAAACAGTATTTAAAGCAATGATGTCTAAAAAAGTTTTATATCCTTAATTATTTATTTAGAGTCTGGGGTCCATCCAGCTAATAAGATGATGCCCAGAGAAATGTTTACTCTTCCGTATATACAAGGCCACGTCAAATTCTGGTCAGCCTCGTTGTTCTTATTTTTCTTTAATTTGAGTCTCAAATGTTCTTATGATTTTTATAATTTTATAAGAATTTTGCAAACTATTAATTTTCGGAAAACACCGGTTATTTTGTTGACTGCGATGAGTTTGATAAATGACTTGAAATGATTAAAAAATTTCAGTCTGAATTGTTCTTATTTTAACTCTTGGTAAAATTTCAGTCTAATATGTTTAGTAAAGTTATTTTTGTCAAATTTCATAGAGACTTGGCCTGAACGTTTTTCGCATTTGAAATCTACTTGTGGTGTGTATTACTCCTCAAAATTCATCGAATGTCTCATTATATATGCGTTCGCTTGTAGAACCCACATGTACCTGAGAATTACTCATAACTCATTTTCTGCATAATTTATTTGGATTTTGTTTTGCCAAAATTTCGGTAATAGAAAAATATTAAAAATCCTAACGTTTCAGCTGCATAGCACAAACGGTTCAAGAGAAATAAAAAAATTCTGACATTTTGTCCACCTTGGTTAAACTAGGGTTAAAGATCCTGACGATATTTGCTTTGGAGAAACTTCGTCATAAATTAAATCATCAAATAACGTATTAATTATTTGTAAGCGATTTGTAAGTTTTACTTAAAGGGGCTGTGCTCCGCTTCCAACCATTTCAGTTTAGTATGTATCACCTGTAGTCTGTATCACCTGTAGTCTGTATCACCTGTAGTCTGTATCCCTTGTAGTCTGTATCACCTGTAGTCTTTATCACTTGTAATCTTTATCACTTGTAGTCTTTATCACTTGTAGTCTGTATCCCTTGTAGTCTGTATCCCTTGTAGTCTGTATCACCTGTAGTCTGTATCCCTTGTAGTCTGTATCACCTGTAGTCTGTATCACCAGTAGTCTGTATCACTTGTAGTCTGTATCATCTGTAGTCTGTATCACCTGTAGTCTGTATAACCTGTAGTCGGTATCACTTGTAGTCTGTATCATCTGTAGTCTGTATCACCTGTAGTCTGTATAACCTGTAGTCTGTATCACATGTACTCTGTATAACCTGTAGTCTGTATCACCTGTAGTCTGTATCACTTGTAGCCTGTATCACTTGTTGTCTGTATCCCTTGTAGTTTGTATCACCTGTAGTCCGTATCACCTGTAGTCTGTATCATCTGTAGTATGTATCACCTGTATTTTTTTAAATATTCTGAATTTATAATGCTGGGAGTTGCATCACGAAGAGTTGTGATTGGCATACTTTCTGATTGTTTGTGGCTAGTGAGGAACCTCATCATATAGTTGTTGGTCCATGCTACACAATCTAGTGCACACAGAATAATTGATAAGGTTTAGACACAGAAACAAAAGAACAAGAGGACATTTGTTTTATTCACACCGACACATCATCACGCAATGTAAATTAGCTACAATTAGTTTCCGAAGTACAGACAGAAGATATCTGGAAGTATTACATTTCATGTCGCTTTTACTTCATAGTGTCACGTGACGGGACCTCAACCGATGGAATTGAGTTACTCTTGGAGGTCTGGAGGGAGATAAATGACCTTATGAATGATTTATTCAAAGAGATCATTAGGCTATCTTTAGCTATCTCCTCCAGAACGCGTAATTCAATGATGATCACTGAGCGTTTCCCGCTCGAATGCCCCCGGAAAGACTTTATAAGCTAAAACCAGCTGGTGCTCGTGGTCTTTTGTGTTAGTTGCTTTTCGGGTTGGCGCTCGTTCTGTTCTGTATTGGTATTTGGACTCACTGAAGAGGTTGGTAAAAATTGTTTGATAGAAAGATATTCCTTCGTGTAACTGATTATTCTTCTGATTTATCCCGGAAATACCTTTTGGACCATTGGGCGGAATAGCTCCCAACACAAGTATTTGGAGAACGTCTCATTACAGGTATTGGATAACTGGTCTAATACGAGTAGTGGAAGACGTCCCATTTCAATATAGCAAAATAAAAACGCCGAAATAGACAATATTCTAGCGTCTTTGCTGACTTTGAACCAAGTTTCTAATGCCTACTGGGTATTTTCTGTGAACAGTAAGTAGCTACATGTAAAATTAACTCATGGCGCTTTCCACTTGTTTAAAGTCCGCAGTCGATCGGCGTTGTTCTTGGGTCTTTAACTGCGGACTTTGAACAGGTTTTTGCCCGCTGGCATTGTAATTTTCGATACAGGTTTTCAGAACGTGTTTCGCAATTGGGTGCAGCAAAAATATATTGTATCGCATCACCATTTATGGTAATATATACACGTTGTTTATCCCGTTTTTATTGTGTTTTTATCTGATGTCGTTTGGGTAGCATATTTTATCTGAGAGGTGGGGATGGCAAATATGCCCCCTTAACTCTGAACTATTTTGAATTTCTTAATAAACATTGGTACAGACAATGCCCAAATTTAGCCCAAATGACGATAAATGAATGAAGACATTATTAATTAAAATATGCCAGTTCATATATAATAAAATGGGCATGTTCGTAGGACACCTGCCACGACCAAATTTATTTTTCAACAATTTAATAGGTATTGTGACAAACTTTGTGACAAAATTTAAGTCCTTTTAACGCACCATGAAAAAAGTTATATAAAAAAACCCTGCTCCCCTCCTCCCAGATAAAATAGGTTTATAAGAAACTTTTTCCCCAATGCTTTAGAACTTAAGTTTTCTTATTTACCAACTCTGTACTGCCAAAAATATGAAGAAACAAACAAAGGATTTACTCTGTATAATGCTTTTTGTCCAAATAATTTATAATTTACGTCTATTAGAGGTGTTTTGGAGGATTATATCTTCTAAACTTTGTTCTAGCGTCTTTACTGCAGACTTTGAAAAAGTTTATAGCCACTGGGATTTTTCTTGGATTGCTCTTTGGCTACTGACCAAACGAATTCACTTTAACCAAAATCATTCTCCTAAATTTTCACGCATTTTCATTGAATGTAAAATCTTGGATTTGAAGTCAAAGAAACTGTTCATACAACAGATGATAAAAGGGCACAACTTTGCCGGCACGTAACAAAGTGACAAAGATGTTGTTTTGACGACTTCAAACAAACGATTTTTTTACATTGAAAAACATTTGGTACAAGGGTACGTTTTTAATGTTTTCAGACAGCTGTGATTGAGACGAGTTTGAAAACATTTCCTAGTTGATATAAGATCAATATATATTTATTTTACATATTCGTTACTAATCCCCTTTAAAGCTAATTACTCTTGTTTTTACTCACGTATACTGGAAATTAAATGTGGATTATATATTTTATAGTCGTTTGTCTTATAAACTGTTCATGAAACTTTCTAATGGACAAAAATTGTTTATAGTCTGAAGTAAAGACTCTAGAATTGCATTGAAAAAAGTTGCGCTTGTGTCTTTACTACGGACTTTAAGTAAATATTTGCCCTCTGGGCACGTATTATCTCTATGTTTAGGTTATACAAAATGGAAACTGAATGTTATAGAAAATAATTTGGTTTCTTCCTTCGAGTTGGCACATAATTCTCAAAAGACGTCAAAGCAAAGACAAGCAACATTAATATATTGGTTTGATGGCTTGCTTGGAGAAAATTTTGTTTTAAAAACCATCCTTGCCAATTTCTGTTTATAGTAGGTAATAATACGAATAAAACTATTTTCCATGTGTGGAAGGATAGCAACATCACTGTAAGGTTTATTCTTGTTTTTTTATCCGACTAACCCTATTTCTACCAGACAATTTTTTGGTTATACATCCTTTAATAATTCCCTTTTTGATTTGAATGTTTGTGGCATTTCCTAAAATTTATCTACGATTATAATTCGGAAAAAAAATTGTCTAGTTTTACGTTGTTGCTATGGAGACCCCAAATTTGGAACTAGGTGTAGCAAAAAAATTATTATTTCATTACGTCATTAGCAAAATTTACGGCCTCCAGCAATTTTTTTTTGACTGGAAGCAGTATCTTATTTTATAGAACACGTATGTAGAAAGTTTCAACAAAAAATAATCTGCCAAAGAAAAACTGGAAACGTCATCAGTAAATTGCAGTGGTCGTCAGCAGCAAAATCATTTTTACCCTATTAGTACCATATTATTCTGTATAACTTCTGAACCACTATAGCTATCGTTCTGAAACTTTCAACATTTAGTAAAAATCACATATGCTGAAAATTTGAGCTTCATATTATCACCTTTTTAAATCACCAAATATATGTTTCTACTAAGTTTGGTCACATAATGAATCCATTTTTTCCGGTTTTTCCGATTTTTTAAAAATCGGGTTTGTTTCGGATTTTCGGATGAAACTTTTGGTATTTTGCAAGGTTTGCAAGGTTTCGACTATGTGAGACATCAAGACATTAAAACTGAAAACAATTAGAAAAGCTTTTTTAGAACTCATTTAATGGCAATTCTTAGAAAACATGTTTTTAAGAAAAATTAGCTATGTTATATGAGTTGTGATGACGTCATCAGAAAAATTTTGGTATTGTTTTGTTCCTTTTATTATGGACCATAATTGTAGAAAGTTTCAACCAAATACTACAAGTGGTTCAATAGTTATAAAGGAAGGGGGGTGTTACAGAGCCCTAAAAAGCCCGGTATTAATAGGGTAAATGCTATAATGTACAATTTATAATGGACTATATGTCTGTAAAGTTTGAATGCTCAACCATAGGCCGTTCAGAAATTATAGAAGGGTGGGTGGGGGGGCTCTAAGAACCACCCCTGGTAATGCGGAGACCCTCAAAAGCCTGGTAGATATACGGTTAAATGAATTCCTTCGTCTCGGTTATTATAGATCACAGTTGTCAAAAACATTTTCAAAGTCTGCAGTAAAGACGCTAGAGCAACGTCAAACTACGTGATTCTACTTGGATCCCAGCAGGCAAAAACCTGCTCAAAGTCAGAAAAATAACGTTAGAACAACGTTCTTTGAATGTTGTTCTAGCGTCTTTACGACTGACTTTGAACATGTTGCAATTAAATGATGGGAATCTATCTCATGTAACAGATGCTTAGAAATTCTAATAATGAATTGTATTATGTATAGAGAGTTATTATAAATACACTTGCAATGGATATATTAATATATTTTGGAATTTAACATCACCATATGGACATACTATAAGCAAACCATTTTAAAATTAGATCCTACTATTATTTACGGATTATGTTAAAAACGCGTGGCCAGGCATTTGACGTACGTGCGTAGGACGTAACTTAATATAAATAAATAAGCACAGCGTGGTTTTTTTTACATAACATCAAAGATGCTTATCTGGTAAGATTCTATACAGTAGCGGTGAAATATTGCGGAATATTTATGAAAAGAGCTATTATTCCTTTACATGGAGTGTATATGGCCATATATTTCGGACCGTATTTGATTTCACATCTTACGCAATATAGCGATTTTCAATATTTTAAAATTTATAAGACAGTATATTATTTGTAATTTTAGTAAAGCATCCCATCTTCATAAAGCTAATTGAAACCATGTTGAGGAGAAATCCTTTTGGCACTCGCTGTAAAAACACGTCATTCGACGTCAAAAAGAGGTATTTGACGTTATTACCACGTTACGCGCCAACTATACATTCATGAAAATAATTTATATTTTGCGAATTATGACATATTCTCGGCTCCACAAGTAAAACCTAAATGTGGAAAACGACCAGTAGATTTACCAGATTAAGTCTCTTCACAAACTGGAAATAATTTCGAATTTCTATGCTGTTCGTTTTGCTAATCAAAATTAGAGGCTTTTTATTTATTTTAGATTTTTGCACGAATTTCAGCTTGTCTCAAATATTTACCCAGCCGGCAAAAATCTAATCAAGGTCAACAAAATAATGTTAGAACAACGCAAGCTTGTCCCCAGATCCTTTTGACATTTTTTTTTATTTTTCTCGGAGCTTGAGAACAACGTTATTTGAATGTTGGGTTTTTGCTGGCTGGAAATGATTGTAAGTAGAAGAGGAAGCTAGAATAGAGCAAATTTGTAAATGTAAAACCCAGTTGGCAAAAACTGGCTCAAAGTCAGCAGTAAAGAACAAGCAACGTTGTTTTTATTAGGGGACGGCTAAATGGAGAGTTAGAAGAAGTGGAGAGTTACGCTTTTGTGACGTCATAAATGGAGAGTTAGCAAAATGTGACGTCATTTATTTGAAAATGGTTGTTACAAATAAAAATTTGTGTAAGTCACATGTAACTCTCCATTTTATCCGAGCCGTTAAGAAAATGGAGAGTTAGCCGTTAGCGTTAACTCTCCATTTATCCAAGCCGTTAAGAAAATGGAGAGTTAGCCGTTGTGTAAAACACTAAGGAAAAACACATATTTCTTGAAAAATTACCTTGTCAAGAGTAAATTCTGAAAGTTTCATTCTTTATGAAGAAATATTGGTAAAAGATTGAAGTTTTGCTTACTACATGCTAGATGTGCGGAATTAAACGTTGAATTTGGGCAAAAACGCGCTTATTCTAAGCAACAAAAAACTTCCTAATTTTAGTTGGAAAGTTGCAGGGGACAAAAATTCTAAATTACCTGAGGATAGCCTGGATATATACCGAAATTGCAAAAAGGCCTCAGATCCTAAATTCTTGGTCAATGCGTAAAAGATTTTACCGAACATTGATAAGAAAATGCGGCACTAAAACTCTCAATTTTCTTAACGGCTTGAACAAATGGAGAATTAACGCTAACGGCTAACTCTCCATTTTTTTAACGGCTCGGATAAATAGAGAGTTACTTATGACGTCAAAAATATAATCATGACGTCACTCATTATGCTAACTCCATTTATGACGTGCCTTCTGAAGTCACTCTCGTTCTTTGAAGACCGTTTATGCTGTATATGGTGAACTCATAAAAGAGCAGACCACAAGTGACGTAAGCGGGGGAGCCAAAGCAGGACACTTGCGAGAAAATAAATAAATAAACTTATCAAAAAGACAACAACAAAGATGGCTACCGTCAAAATTCGAAATCAGAAGAAAACACGACTTCGAAATAAAATAAACATGAATCGAATGTGAAACGAAGACAGTTGAAAAGAGTAACTTATATAGATAAATAAAAAGCAAAGTTCCACAAAAATGTTTTTATTATCATTGTTATTTTGTTTTTGTTGTAAATTGTAAATTCCCTTTCGTTGAGTTCGTAAATTAATATATACATTATATATGTCGCGCAGGTGGAACTTGATTTCTTATTTTAAGTATATTTATGTTTTGAAATTTATCAATTTGATGAATATTCGTGTAGCTAAATTTTTTTTCTCCAAAAGTCATCTCAATTCAAATCAAAAAGACGCTTCTCCATCTAGCTTTCTTTCAACACAACGCTGGCTGGATGGGAAACAATGGGTACATAAATTCATCCTTATCTGTTCTGTCTGAATAGCAGAATGAAAAAGAGGTAAAAAAGGCAGGGTATTTATTAATCGAAGTGTTTAAATGTCCATGACGATTTTGTGTCCAGCAATCAAGGTTTGTTCTAATTTACTGAAGATAATAAATATTAAGATACTGCGCTGTAAGATATTTTTATTTATCACTAAGCTAACTAGCGCTAGCAGTTACAATAATAAAGAAAATATATACCTAATATTGGCTAAGATTATAGTAAATACTGCTATTGAAGAGAGACCATACCTAATAGCATGAAGCTAATGCAAAGGGTATGGCCACCCTTGGGGACAATTATCTTCATTTGATAATTAGGCTTCTTGTACCTTGTAGCCCCGGGACTTATTTATTTCTTGACCAGCACAGGAGAGATTTCCACCGACTTTACTTGAATATTTGGTACAACTTTTCGCAACTTTACCCAACTTAAAAAAGGATATACTCCATGTAATAATAATTCTTGTTAAATTTTTTGTTAACCTTGTCCCAGGGCTTCAGCTCTTGTGATGCTTGTCAAGAGAGAAGAACCTCTGGGGGTGAGGTCGCTTTTTGTTCTAGGCTAGAATTTAATTGTAAAATGCAAACTCGTTCGCCGCGTTTATCTCTTTGATTTTTTTTGGTGTATACACAAAGCACTGGTTACGAGTTTGTCGTAAAACGGTAAAATGGTTGTTTGTTATGCGGCTACGGGTAGCCTACAATCTTAATATAAATTATGAGACATGTTACGAATTTAGACAAATAATATACACAGATTTATCTCAGTGATTTATGGAGTAGACTTAAGACTTAAGGCTTATGATTCAGATACACAAATTCTGTTTATCAGCTTGTAGGCAGTACGAAGCTAGAAATTTGAGGGGAAATACACCAAGCCTTGCAGCGCCGACGTGCTTCTAGGGGCTCGCGTGCTTCTAGGGGCTTGCATGCTTATAGAGGCTGTATTTTGAAATAAGCGCATGCTGCGCATACTTAATTAAAAAATGTTCAGCTAACTTTGGAAAATTTTCCAGGGGGTAAGAATATATACAATATAAGAAAAAAATAATTTTCGTCCTTTCCAACTATAAATTTTTTTTTCTAACGCCCGTTTACCTATACGCCAAGATGAGATAGCAGCAGTGTTTTGGTAAACAAGATCCTTTTAATAAACAACCGTTATCATGATTTAAGAGATCTATAAAGTGGTGTTTAGTTATTATATTATAAAATATTTTCTTGTTACATAAACAATATTTTCGAATAGAAAATGTCTATGACATTCAACTCAGCCGTTATATCGATTGGAAATACGAATTTTGATCAAAGCCCCTATAAGCACGCGAGACAAATAACTTGAATTGTGACGTCATAGGGCGGGATTTTTTTCAGAAAAAATACGAAATTACCATGTATCACTTGAAAAGCCTTCAAATCAGCCGTTATATCGATTGGAAATACAAATTTTGATCAAAGCCCCTATAAGCATGTGAGACGAATAACTTGAATTGTGACGTCATAGGGCGGGGGTTTTTCATAGAAATTGCGAGATTACGTTGTTTTACTTGAAAAGCTCTCTAAATCAGCCGTTAAAATCGATTGGAAATACGAATTTTGATCAAAGCCCCCTTTGGCACACACGGCGAATCTCGTGAACTGTGACGTCTTAGGGCTTTTTTCTATATTTTCCTCATAGTCACTTGGAAAATATTTAAATTCTGAGGCTAGTTTTATGATTTTGCAAAATTTGTTTTTTTCCTAATGTACCCCCTGGACGTTGTCAAGTTGTAATTTTTTTCTTCGTCTTGTTAATAATTGATTAGTTTACAAAAAACTAACTATAATTAATCTTTCCGTTTTGTGTATGATAAGTGATAAGCATGTGAGCCCCTATAAGCACGTCAGCGCTGCAAATAAGCTTTGGGAAATAAGCAAAACTCTCTCTTTTTCTTTTTGCTGTATCCTCTCTCTCCACCATGTTTTCCTCCGTTATGTTTTTTAGCAAACAACTTCTTTAGTCTAGCAAAACCTTAACAACACCCCAGGCTGAGCCCTCAGTAAAAATGAGATAAAAATAGTTCTTATACACTCTTTATGCTTAATAGTCTCCACAAATCTAGAAGTATGTTTCAATTTAGCTAAGCATATAGCTTTTCAATTATAAAATATTATACACATGCTTATTAAGACTATGGCAACGTTACAGTTAAAAAGGGATTTTTTTCAAATAGTGACTTTGCATTCTAGAACTTGAATTCTATGAGATTTTTACCACGTTCACCTAAAATTTATATTCACATTTGTACTTAAAATTATCTTGGTGATATTTCCATTTCTATGAGAGTTTGACCCGCATTTGATCAAAAGTTATACCTAAAAGTTAAATTCATTAGTCGAGGATTTTTTTGCTTGTTTATATATATATTATAGATAGATAAATCTGTCATGTTAACTTCTAATTCAAACAGGGAAAGATGACAAAAAAATATATACGAAGAAGAATATAAAAGCTACAAAATATTTATTTTTTTGTTTGGGAAAACTTAGTATTATAATAAGATGGGAAATGACAAATTTCACCGTTATATGTAATGTACGTATATACACTATGTGTATGGAGAGAAACATTTTGAAGACGCATGTTCAAATATGCTCAGTATATCGGAATATCGTAGTGTGCTAGAGTTACAAAAATTGTTTTAGAAAAAGAAGTATAAAATGATATGAAAAGTATAAAAAATAATATAAAAATAGTATAAAAGTAGTATAATAATAGAATATAAATAATGTTAAACATCCACATAAAACCACAACAAAGAATACAAAGGACTATCTCATAAGGTTCATCAGTCACCTACTGGAACAAAGTATTTCGGGGATTAAAAAGTAATACCTTAAGGGAAGTAATTTTCGCGGAAAGTAATTTTCGCAAAAAAATTTTTCAGATTTTTTTTCTCAATTCGCGAGAAGAAATTTTCGCGAATCAGGTGTTTAAAAATTTTTTGCGGGAATTAATTTTTGCGAATGAGATCTTCTTTTGGGGGGACCTTTGGACACTTCGCAAGAAGAAATTTTCGCGAATTGGCACTAAATTTCGCGAATTCGCGAAATTTACTTTCCGCGAAAATTACTTCCCTTAAGGTATACTTTCTTGTTCCAGCTCCCCTCACAACACTGATTAAATGTTGCTAACCAGAGTCGTACAAAGAAAGAAACACACAAACAAGTACAAAAACACAGAGACATTAAATCGAATGAAATCAAAAGAAAAGGCTAACACGAGCGTATTAGCGAAATAAATAATGGCGCTAATTTTATTTCTAGTTTGCACTTCGCCAAATAGTGTAGCAAATAAAGGGAAAATGTATGTATGGTGTTGCCGTGGTGTTGTTTTAAGACCAGCTTTAAAACTATTTTAAATATAAAATTATAGATATAAAAATAAAATAAAAGTGGTATAAAAATATATTCTGT
>JAULBZ010007429.1:0-11533 GCA_032360805.1 Neoturris breviconis | reverse complement strand
TTCATCGTCATACTATACTCGTTCCCAGCGCTTTTTGTCTCTGATGAATCGCTGGGAACGAGTTTGTATTTATATTAGTACTCTGTATTTAGCTGCAGAGCCGTTTCACACTACTCTGTGCTGTCCAGCGCGGGTTATTTTAAACGGGTGGCTGGGGGAAGCGGGATTTTGTAATATTTAAGGGCGATGCACCCGTCTTCAAGCCGATAGGCTCTTGTTTATGTTTGGTATTAGTGTCCACACCAAAGTTTCTTGTTTATGTTTGGTATTAGTGTCCACGCCAAAGTTTCTTGTTTATGTTTGGTATTAGTGTCCACACCAAAGTTTCTTGTTTACATGTGATTTGATACATTCTAATTTAAGAAATTCAAAATATCTTTCAGGCTTTTTATTACACCGAATATTAATACTGGCAATACTTATGATTCAGAAGTAAGTCAGGAAATTATTGAAGATAAACAAACCAGAAATCTGCAACATTTAGGAGATAAGTCTTAGTGGTCTTCCAAGATACCTATTTCCAAGAATACATATTAAAATTGGCTATAATACACTTATTTGGGCACGGCCTCATCCAATTGAGATATAAAATGGGCTTTAGTATTTTGGAATCGGCAGAGCCTCGTCTAATATTACTTATCATAGTCAGATATAGGTGTCTAATATGTCTGCTTTATTTTTCAGCAATGTATCCTTATGGTATTGAGGAAGGGGATAACGAAATTACTGTGAAAGAATATATCCAAGAAGAATTTCTATTGAACGATACCATTCCGCTGTTTTCAGATGTTACAGATAAACTTTATGTTCGTTTTTTTATATTTTTACCTAATTTGTCTTATGATAATTAGTATTAATTTATGTAATAACCATAGGGCATGGTAAAGAAGTGGAACGGGGTCCCAGGTCCCAGGACCCATAAAAGTGGGACCAAGGATATAAAAGTGGGACCCCAAAAATAGAAGTTGGACAGCTGTTTAATAGCGGGACCCCGAAAATAAAGGTAAGACTTAAAAAAAAGGGACTTTAAAAGTAAAAGAGGGTCCCCAAAAATATAAGTGGGTACAAATAAGTATGAAATCGAATATATTTATTTTTTGTTATTTCTTGCTTCTGTCATATTAGAAAGCGTTTTGGTGAGGGAGAGGGGGCCTATGGGGTTTCATGGTTCAAACAAAGTTTAATGGAAAACTATTTGGTGCCGAATAATTCCATTGAAAAAATATTCATTGGGAAAATTATTCGTAGAGAAAAAATATACGTCAGGGAAATATATTCACCGGGGGAAAACTTTCGTCGGGGAAAGTCAACAAGCAAAAATTTAGTTACTAAAGTATTATCACGTTAAACTATCGCGTGGGATTATTTTGAAAATATTGATCTTTTAAATTATGATTTATTTTGCGAACGAAAGATTAATAGTTGCAGTTATTGAATCGACAGAGTTTGTTCTCAGTTGTTGAAAGGATTTGGTCGTAATTTTGACTTCAAAAATGACTATTTTTAAATAGCAACCAGAAAATCCAACTAAATTAGAATTTTCAAGATATTTAGGATTAGGATTGACAGTCCGATTTGGTGTATTCTTTATCATCTAATCCACCCTGTTCGGAACAACATAAGATTTATATTTAAGGAAAAAAAAACAAGCAAAAGTGACAACTGTTAAGTGACAACAGGGACGGCATAAAAATATATATCGTTCAAATCGTTAAAATCAGTGCTTTCCAATGAAAAGTGGATTGTTTTTTGAGTAAAAATATATCCACAAAAAGAACTCGTTGAAGTTGTTATTTCTATTTGAAGTAAATAAAAATGACGCATGCCTTAAATACACTGAGTTTAAGGGCGCCACTCGTTTGAGGGCGCATGTACTCTTATTCGAGTATGGGCGCATTTAACAGTTCCTTGTTGCGCTTGTTTTCATGTTTTCCAGCTATTTCACATGTTATTTGCCCTCCAGCTAATTAGTTTCAGTAAGATAACTTTATTTTTTTAATGAAAAAATATTGTTAAAAAAGAGCGCATGCACCCTTTTTGTTACAATTTTTACACCAAATTTTCAAAAGCTGCTTCTCACAAAGTTTTACATTTTCAAATAGCTTAGCGTCTTTACACACATGATTAGGGTATTCTATTACAGTATCAGAAAAACATAACACAATAGAACATGACAACAAGGAAACACGCTTATAGTTTTAGAACTCGCACACTTAAATATATATCGTAGCCACTTTAAAAGGATTTTAAATAGAATTTAATTTATCCAATGTCCCTAACATTTGCCCTTAATAAAAACCACATACTGTAAACGCTGTAATATAAGCGTCCCGGCGCATATCAAATTTTCAGGACTTTCGGAGGGGCACTTAATATAGAAATATTCCTGCGTTACGCTTTGTTTGGTAATCTGCTAAGCGTCCCCTTTGGAGCGATAATGTAAGTCCAATAAGCGGAGGGGCGCATATTAGAAGAACTAATGACTCTTTATCTATTTATAAAAGAAATAAACGCCTTCCACTTTTAAACGCCTCATACCAATAAACGCCCCCTAAAACGTCCCTCTAAATTCAGGAAATTGGATAAACGCTCGAGCATAAACTGATAAGCGCCGTTTTCTGAGTGATAATGCTTATTAGGATAGGGCGATTGAATAAAAAATAAAGGCAATGGGATGAGCGCTTATTAGAGAAAGGTGTTTATTTGAATCATATAGACGCTTATTATTTACGGTAGTTAGTTTGGGGAGATACCATTAGTTATTCTTAGCAAATATATAAGTCAAGTGTAAGCGGGAATAAATACATTGTATGACGTACACAGCCCAGTTGGAAAAAACGGTTCGCAGTCAAGATACTAGAAAAACGTATTCGAGGTTTTTGCCATTGGGCGAAAGAAAGATTCGAGTTCATTTTGTTTCATTCTTTTTATTTCTTTTCTGGACACAGCAGGTAGTACATTTTCTGGTCTATAATTTTACACGTTTGTGACATCGTCCTTTTTAAAAATTGGTGATAGATCAGCAAGTTTTAATTGATAAGGAAAATGACTCTTTTTAAGTGTTTCATTCAATATCTTATGTCATCTTGTACTATAAATATCTGATGTTTGTTTTAGATGTTTGGTTGGAATGTTTCCATGAGTATTTGTTTTTTTGGAATTTAGCCCTTCTAGTTCCTTTCCAATTTCTGAGAGACTAGAAAGAAAATGCTAGTGTATTTATTTTTACATTTTAATGATGCTAGGGTGAGCTAGGGTGCTAGGGTGAGCCATAACTTTTACTAATTCTACAGAGTCCTTACTTTCATTGATAGGCATAAGAAAAGCACTTATTTTCTTTAATATTTAACGAATCAACCGCATTATTAAAAAAATTATTTAATGATTCGGACACTTTTTGATCTTCGGAAATGACTTTTCCTTTTTTCAGGATAGTATTTCTATTTTTTGCGATCCTTTGTTGGGTAGCAGTGGTTTTAAGCCCCTTTTAAAATATTTTTTTTGCAGAGTAGATCTTCTCATGATTGCTTTTCTTAGATTTTTTGTCATATAAGATATCTTATTTCTTCCCGAAAATCATTTTAATCAAAATTCTTATAATCTCCATATTGGACTTCTCTAGGTTGAGCTTTTGTAGAATTTGTTTTCAGAACTGTTAAGACCATTTTATGAAAATCAGATAGGCCAGTTGCTACGTGTGTTTTGAAAACATTTGGAACTGTTAGTAATGAAAAGATCAATGTAACTGGGATTTATTGGGTTTTTAAAGCAGGTTTTCTCTTTCACTATATTCTTGGCGTCATATTGAAAAAGAAATGTTGATAGGCATGATTCAGCATTGAAGTCACCCACTAGAAGAAACTTATCATAATATTCGTTATATACATCCATTGCCCTACCCACAAATTGAAAGTAATATTCGTCGTTTTGGCAAGGAGGGTGATATGATCCAACAGTAGCCATTTAGTCTTCCTCAGGTTGATCTCAAGAAAGAGACCTTCAATATCAAAAGGGAAAGTATGCTTATCTAGTTTTTTAGAAGGAATATCCTTCCGTATAAAGATAAGAATACCTCCCCATTTCCTATTTCTATCTAATATGTATGGTTCTCTGTAACCGTCTATTAAGAATTGACTTACGAGAAATGTGTCATCATGTTCAGCCTCTGTTACCACTAGTATGTCAATGATGTTGGTTATGGAGCTTTGAGGAACCCCAAAAATTCCAGCATATATAGGGTTAAGTACAAAACATTTGGATGTTTTATTTTTGAAAGAAAACGAATGTATGAAAATTTAATTGCTATTTCGGACGATTTAGGGCAATTTTCGAGTAAAATCTGTACAAATTACAAAATATTTGTTGCATTTTTGGAATTTTGTCCAAAAACCTTTGGTCCAAACTTAATTGGTCCAAACTTTTTTGTAATTAATGTATATATCTGTGAAATCTCTGAAGGTGATGTTTAAGTAATGCTAACTTTTGGTTAAATTCTAGCCTAATGATGCTCATAAAGGTGATGCTTAAAAACAGAAATGGTATTTAGAATAGGAAATTCTAAAGCATCAAAAATAAATAAATAAATAAATAAAAAACAAAAAAGCACAGAAGCAGAAAAATAAATCACTGCATTATAAAATTGGACTTCTAAACTTCTGAATCTGTTTTTAGTTCCAAGCAACTCTTCAAATCCAGTATTTAGTACATCAGACCGGTTGATCAAAATAATAATCGAGGTTTCACCATCTGGACAACTAGTTAAATCAAGTGCTCCCCCACAATTAATGTTTTCTGCATTGTGATGCAGAACCTCAACAGAATTTTGAGATAATTCTTGTCTTTACAATACTCTATTATTCATTTGATGGTAAAATCTACACTAGAAGGCTGGTTTTCAATTGTTGTGTCATTGTTACTGATGAGATCAATCATTGATATGGCATTAGTTTCTTCATTAGACACAGATGCTGATGTTGCATCATTTTCTAGATCTATAGGTTTTTCATTAAAAGCCTCTAAAGTAGGTGATGTTGAGGGTATAGTTGCTGTTGAATCTTGTTGTTGCAGAAGAAATAAATGATTCTTCTTCATTTTTTCTTTCATTCGTATTGCATAAAATAAACCTGAATAATCAAAATCTTTATCAAAATCATTATTTGAAGGATATCTATTTTGAAGACATTTGCTTCTGTGTTCTCCTTTAGAGTTGAAGGTTTTTCTTCCATTATAGATTTGGTTGATAATAATTTTTGAATGGACCTGATGTATATCTTTTCTTGGTTTCCACCAACAGCTCCTTCGATGTTCTGAACTACAAGGTTAAAATTTAAAAATGTTAAGTCACGTGATTTAGCTAAGCAAGACATTAACTCTATTCCACCATATTCTTTCAATAGGGGAAAGGCGACAATTATTTTTGAAATACTTCTTCCTCGTCATCACTTAAACAAACTTGAACTTTTTTAAAACCAAACCTTGCATAAGCTTTCATGTCATGTATATAAAAGTTTGACCAAAATAGGGTGATTTCGCACCTTGAAATCAATCTGTGCTTGTTTATTTCCCCCCATCAAAAGAAGTTTTACCCATGTCGCTTAAAAAACTCACCGTCTTGCTTTCTTTTTCCATAATTTTTTACTTCTTTACTTTACTTCTTTACTTTACTTTTTTACTCCTTTCCTCTATTCCATTCGTTTTTTGCTAAACCGATAGAACCGGATTAATATTTAGCGACGGTTGTTTAAATAACCGTTGACGTCGCCGTCGTTGAAAAGATTCTGCTAAAGCTCCCCAATGTTGACAGGCAGTTTTACGCACATTGCATAAAGCTTTATTTACGCCATATTAAGTCAGCGCATTCTTAATATATATTTTGATACTTAAGGCAGCTATGGCGTTCCATATATAAGTTCCATATATACTTTATGGTAACAATGAACAACCTCTTTAACCTTCAATACACAGAATATATATAAATTATAACTAGCAATCCAATTTATCTATTTTAGCCAAAAATATAAACTAAGAATTATAATGAAATTCGTTTAGATTAATTCAAATGGGTTCGTGACACCGACAAGTGGCAATGAAAACCACAAAATAACAATCCCGTATCATCTGGACGTGATTGCAATCTATAATGTCCCACATGATTATAAAACTGGTCGACTGCTCTATCGTTACACAAACAAATCAGCTGTTTTATCATTAGCAACAAGAGATGTGCGAGCATTTATAAATGCTGATACGTTCAATGCTATAAAGGTGGTTGTAATCAGCTTTATCGGAATTTCGCATGACGCATCAAATAATACATTTCAGTTAGTTTTAGCAACAGATTATAACAACACATATGGTATGTTTAACTATCATGATTTGAATACAGATAAAGGAACAGTTGGTTACACAGATACCAAGTGCAGATGGGATATACTGAACACTAATTCAGCAACAACTATACTTGCTGTAACAACAAATATAAATGTGCTTGGACGACACGTTCGTTTGTTAACTTCAAAAGAATGCAAACATAAAGGTATATCTTCTCATATCATTACTGCGTGTAAGAATGTCGAATATAGTCCGAGTTGTCTCAGAATAGGGCTTGTGTAATACGATATGCTCCCTATACGGAGCTATTCAGGGATGCATTCGATTGTCTTCATGCTGGTCAAACTGGAATATAAAATTTTGCTTGAATTGGATTTTGATTGTTTTGAAGTATGCCTAAGGCAGCCTTTACATGAACTCCTAAATGAGTTTCACCCTAAATGATCTGGCATTTAATTGTGTTTTTTTTACGGAGAAACCAGTCAAATACAAGATCGTTTAGGGTGAAACTCATTTAGGGGTCCCTGTTAAGACTGCCTAAGAAATAAAGCATTTATGGCTCCACATATATATTCAATAATCTGCTTAAAGTACAATATTCAAAAGCTATTAAGTTTATAATGGTTTATTCATTGGATTTTCACATTAGGTTTTAATAAATTCACCATGGAACAACCCCAGCAACACGTATTGCGGAGAGTTGTTCTATGGGTAAATAAATAAACATGATTAATCAACGTTTTTAGAACATGCTATTTCTTTTTAAACCTTGGGTTTTTTGTAAAGCTTTGTATTTTCTGATAACTTTAAAATAAGGGCTAATTTTCAGCCTAGTGATTCTTATAAAAAATAAACGTGCATCGTACATTAATAGGTTTAATTCTGCATTTATCAATTTACATTTTGATTATTTATAAATACACCCTGTATTTTCAATCATAGGATTTATTTTCAGGGGCGGTGTATGATAAGTTTTAGGGGGTGGGGGAGGGATGATGAGTTTTGCAAAAAAACGGATGGCAAGAGAAATAACAACGCGTAAATTTATCATTTTCTCCTCTAATTCTTATGAGATTTCTTGGTACCTTAACAGCTATAAGTTCCATATTAACCACGCCAGGTGGTTGATGGTTGTGCATAAGGCACTTGTGTTTATACAGTCATCATTCTAATGTAAATGTAAGCTCGTGGTTTCATGTTAAGGTGACGATTAACCAATGGGCTTATATACGGTAAATATTTATGTTAGAGTAAAAGAGAGGAGAGCTAATTCAAGGTGGTAAGTGTGGTAAAGTGAGCTAAAAACAAATAAACAGGAAATTACAGATTCAAATAAACAGAAAGATTTATTCAGTATTACGGCTATGTACAATATAACTGGCGTTCTTTTACACTGATACAATATAACTTGTGTGTTCTTTTACTCTCGTGCATAAAGAATTAACATTAAATTAGCAGGTTAAGCATCCGACGTTGTTAAAGAAGCTGTGCGCTCCTTCGAACCTTTCCAGTATAGAAGCCTGATCCGCAGAATCAAACATACTCTGTGGAAGGGGCTATTTCAAGTTTGTTTTACTAGCGCAAATTTACTGACGAGAGTTATTTGTGCTCTTAGTGACTATGTTGTGCTCAAATGACTACTTTCTCACCAAGAAAGTTGTAAACCCGTTACATCGATGCTTGATCAAATAGATATTAATATACAAAATTTAGTTCTGTTATAACTTATTCATTTATTAACCCTAGTAGCTATAGTTGAACTGATTTGAGTAGTTTAAAGGAGCACTCTCCTGGTGGTCGATTTAAATGTCACCCATTTTATTCAGTTTGTTGTCATAGAACAAGAAGGGAATTTTGCCACTTGGAAATGCTTTCAAATCCACATAAACAGTCACATCTGCTTCCAATTCTTGTTGCAAAATATCTATTATACACTGGAGTTACTTTAGCAACCACTGACGTGTTCACCACCACCAACTTCATCTGTTTCGATATTTGAAATAAAGTTTTCATTGTATTTATAGCACGCAGTTACAAAAACTTCCAACACAATCAGCAAAACAACCACGAACGACTGCCCTTTTGGAAACATTGTCGAAGAAATAAAATGTTCAAAAAAACCATGCAAGAGCATAAAATCAGAAAAATTAAGTTCCAGGAAGCTAAATTAGCCTGTCTTTATTATCTCATATTTATCATTCACCTAGTGAAAAAGTTGAATTTTAAATGCTCTTTAAAAAGATGTTCAAAATGTGCTTCTAAAGAGACACGTGCAATTTTAAATGGCTAATTATATTGTATTGTGTGAAAAAAACTTTCAGTTCAAAGTGTATACTTTTATAAACAAGAGTAAATAATATATTTGTAACTTTTTGAATAAAATGTCTGATACTAGAAAAAGAATATCAAATCCATTTACGGGGAAAAAAAAGAACAGCTTGGTAATAAAAGCTATGTAATAAAACAGAAAACAATAGAACATTTATTGTCGGCATATTTCTTGATACGTGCAGATAGCCGGTGCTTGATGAATAGTTTACAGGCAAAGTTATATTTATTTAGACCGAAGTTTTTCTCTAGCAAGACATTAGGCGTTTAGCAAAAAAACTCCAAGTCGCTATAAAATTGTCGGTTACCTTTATAAATTTGACGCGTGAAGGATAAACTCAACATGCGCAGAAGTGTGTGCGGAAAGTTCTTGCTTTTGATTGGTTGTCGAGATATGAAGGCCTTTGTTTGAGTGTTTGAAAATAAGAAAACGTGAATTCAGAAAATATCAAATAAACTAAAAACTAGAAAAAAACAAAAAAGCTTTCCGCACACACTTTGTTAGAGCACGCGTCATCTGTGATATATGCGAAGAAAAAAGTTTTTTTTTTTAAATAATTAGCGCTTTTTTTTGCATTTTTTCCTGGAATACAATTACTAGAAAAAACTCAAAAACACACTAAAGTTGTAGATTAAGATCTCCTCTTTTCATACAAAAAAAAAATTATTTAGAAAAATAAATTAGTTTTGGCGCAATAAGTGAAAATGTATAACACATTTCATCATACTCAAAGGGTTGCACATACCTTAACAAAAAGAAAATCTTTACCCCATTATCCCACATGTAAGAGCACGCATTCATAGGCCCATGATAATATATGGCTCTCAAAATCAAAAAACCTTGAAGCGACAATAAACATGTTGGGTTAACGCTAAGAAATAAACAGGTACTACGGATGTTATTTTATTGGTTTTTAAATTTTATTCTTTTTTCAAATATTCTTTATAGTTTTTCTTTATAAGTAACTGTCTGTATAGACAGTTACTTATAGTAAAATCGTTGTTAAAGCATTCATTAACATCGAAGAGTTCGGCACCGTTTAGGTTCGGGAAAATGCTTCGGAAAAAACGTTTTGGGCAATTTTTTCCCTATTTCGGCCAATTTAAACAAATTCGGCACGAGATAATAATAAAAAGATAACATAGTTTTCTTTGAAATAGCTCTTAAATCTTTGTTTTGCACGTTGATGCCCTCGAAAATTACTTAAATTCTCATCCTCCGTGACGTTAAGGCACCTTTTAAGCACAATAAATTGGTTATTTTAATTTCTGAATCATTAAAAACGTCACATGACCCGACTTTCGGTGAAAATCGAAGTAAAATGGCTGGAGCTGGGCGTGTGAAAACTAGGATGCTCTACAAATCCTTGAAAACCTTCTATATAAAGCTTCTATAAAGTTGGTTAAGTGAATCAAAGGTCGGATAAGTCAAGATGTTCCATAACATGACAATAATCGGCAATTTTTGGTAATTTCTAATGACGTCATAACCCAAAATTGATTTAAAATGTTAATGGTAAAATGTTTGCAAGTGTATCCTTCCTATCATTTTAAGCATTTTTTAATTTGCAATATTTTACCCACGCTCAACCCCGTCTATAGTGACATATGACGTCATTTTGGATCGAACATAAACATCACAACTAATTTCAAATAAAATTTGCCAAGAGTTAGTACCATCTAAAACATGCTACCCAGGTCTAATTTCAAATGATTTAGAAATTAAAATGTGCTAATTTTTGCTCTCAAAGAGTGCTTTACCGTCATGGAGTCCTCGGAATTAAACTCCCGAATTTCTATTTTTTATTTATTTTTTTTTTTTTAAGCCTTATTTTTTTTATAAAATTTTGTTCCTTAAAATTTCAGCGGCTATAAAAATTTCGGCCAAAAAAATGTTGTCTGAATGTTTTCGAATTTAATGCAGTCACAAGAAAATTTCAGGCACTCAAGAGATCCACATGAAACTTTCTAAGATTGATTTCCACTTATCTGAATCTGGACCAGATCGGATCAGATCGGATCAGATCACTTTTTAGCAATTTGATTGGTTGACTTTAAATCAAACAGGATCAGTTCGGATTTTGTCACTCTGGTTATTTTAAAGTTATTTAGCGAAAAAGTTATAGCTATTGCATGTTAAAAAATTATAGCTATTGTACGTTAAATAATTGTAGCTATTGTAAGTCTAAAATTGATAAGTTATAACATTTCTATTAAGTTTTATGTTTCGTTTTAGTCCATGGAAAAGTTATAAATATAGTAAAAACGTGTTCAAAGTCCGCAGTAAAGACGTTTATATTTTCACACTGGGTTAACATTTGAAAATTTAATGCTTCATAATTTTTTAAATGGATATCAGAACCAAATGATCTATAAATGTATTTTGCTTATTTCATTGTAACCAATCAAAAGCGTTTCTTTTTTTTTTATATTGAAAATAAATTCTTTTGTTACGTCATCAAAATGGCAAGGACTGCTATTTATCGTATAAATTTCTGAGATGAAACGAATGATTTTCTTATATCACATATCATTGTCATCCATAATACACAAATAGTCACTCTCCTCCGTAGAGCATTAGGCGCGTCCGCGAAAAAACAGCACGCTACCGAAAAAAATCATCAGGGGTGGAGCACCTATAAAAAAAAATAAGAAAAACGGTGGAGTGCTTTCGCTCTTTTCCGCTTTCCGCGCTCCCATCATCTGCGGAGGAGAGCGCTGAACTGTTATTTTGTTTCCATCACACCTCTAATAACTTTATAAGTTGTTGTTTTATACAGGAGCTGGATTGACTAAAGAAGATCCTGGAGAAACTTGTAAAGGGATCAAGTACTTGCAGCCAGATTCAAATACAGGAAGTTATTGGATCAATAGA
>JAULBZ010007428.1:0-11536 GCA_032360805.1 Neoturris breviconis | reverse complement strand
AACTGGTGATGTCACCTTAGGTATCCAGCATGGAATGTTTAATGTCACCTTAGGTATCCAGCATGGAATGTTTACTTTCGTCAACCGGCTGTTTTACTGGCAGTTACATCATTTCAAGATGGCAGATGCCATAGCTAGACTGTTCTAGGCTGTTACTAGCTTGATCTAGCCTGTTCTAGCCTGTTATAGGGTATTTTAGCCTGGTATTGACCGTTACCAGTTTTAGTACGTACGAAGCTATGCTCAAAAATCATCTCCTTCTCACAGTGATTGTTACTTCTCTTTTTTCCCTCACCGCTTCCATTTGTTTAGGTTTCTTGTGGACATTTTTAACTCACTTATCTGAATCTTTTGGTCATGCTTCAAAAGATATGTCAGTTCAAACAGAAGATGTTGACAGCAGTAGAACATTAGGTAAAAAACTAATTACTTAAATATTTAATAGGTAAAAATTAAAAGAACATGCAATTCCCCCGTCACTATTAAAAATGCTCTACTACCAGGGAAAGGATCCAGCCCAGACGTTTTGAAAGTCAAAAGTTGCACTTCTCAAATTCTTTCACCAAAAATCAATAAATAGATGCATATATGTTCAGACTTAATGGTCACTTTGGTGCCCTTTTACTGAAAGTTGATTCTAGAACCTACCATCAAATACTAGATTATCTCATGTCTACCTTACTCGTTTTAATTTTCGAGCTTCTTTAAATTCATTCATTAAATTAGTTGTTATCTCACATTAAAAGCAAAAATGGTCAGGAAGAGCGAAAAATGGATGAAAAATGGCCGCAAGAGTCGGGTACGCGAAAATTAAAGGCTCGAAAAGATGAGGGGGCGTGAATGATAGAAGGAATAAAGTATTATTCTTCTAGACTAGAAATTACTATTCTTTTAGACCAGAAATTACTTGATGTTGAAAAAATGCAGCTACAGAAGTTTCAAGCTGGTGCAAAGGGTGACACATTCTCTTTAGAAGCCAAAGTTTTATCATTCCAGCGTAAATATGAAGCACAAAAGAGAGCCGAACTTGGTGCAGAGGTAATGGAAAGTTTTACATTTAGGAAGTTTTTCAAATAATCATAATTTAGTGAAAGCGGCAAAAGCCCCCTTATTTTTCTCAGAAACTGCTAATGCTGATGTCAGCAAAAAAAATAATTTGTAACTACATTTAAGAAGCCATAACTTTTAATTGAGAAAATATTTTAATCCTGTTCCCGGATTCTGAAAGGCAAATTGAATTCTCTTTGATATGTATGTCAAAATTATTTTGTGTGGAAGGGGGCATCCTCCTCACTCCGCCACATGGCCAAATAGGGTTAATAAACACTGGCAAAAATAATAATTAAAAATAATAATTAAAAACTGTTTAAATAAAGGCTGTTTACAAATTACAAATATACTTTTCCGGTGTTTTTATGGGCTGACATAAATAGATCTGGATATAGGAGATTTTTTACCAAGTTTGTAAGACCTGCCATAGGCATCGATTCAGATTTCCTCTATTTAGTTTTCTTGTTACCAAGAAATAAAACGATATTTGGCAGCCTAAATTTTATTTATTTTATTCGTTTAATTATTTTAGATTGTTTCATAGTTTAGGCGGAGTACCCCTCAAAAACACAAAAATTGAAACAGTGGAGTGCCTTCTCAAGAGCACTACCCCATTGTTCCCCTATATTTTCATTCACCTGGCTTTTTCAGGGGAGAGTGCTTTTAAATTAATTATTGCGCTCCACCACAGATGTTTTAGAAATAAGAATTTAGAGAAAAGGCGTTATGAGAGGCAAGCAGGTGTTGGGTGTTTTTGCAGGAAACGTTTACAAAAAGAGTGCAATATACGTTATTGAACTATAGGAAATTTATAATAAAGCAAGGAAGCATACATGTTGTAGGTAAGCATCTACAATCTTGGCTATTAAGGTAGAAACCTTTTACATTTTGACAAGCAATACACGTCACAAAAACGTGGAATACAAGTCCCTAGAGATTTAAAACTTAGTACTTAGGGTCTTAGGAGATTTTCCAAACTCTACGAATTGTGTTGTTTGCAGCAGCCTTGTACCTAGGCTTTTGGAATAAATCATAAATTCCGTACCGTTCGTTTTTCTGATCAAAATTTTAGGCTTTTTCTACTAGTTGACTTTTTGCAAAAATTTCACTTTGTCTACAGTATTTTTGATTGTAGTAGCCTCAAGGCATGCAAATCTTCAGACCAATTGGACTTTAATTTACTAGTATATTGTTCGAAGATTGTTATGTTCTTAAACCAGAATAATCAATATTAGAGAGAGTTACCTAGTTGCATCATATTTTTGTGTGGAATTATTGCTTGCTGTCAAGCAACAAATTTAAACAATTTCATATATCAAACCATCAACTGTAGAGTAATGGTTTTTAAGTATACTAAAAACACTTCCCCATATGTGATGTTAGAATAGCATAGTAATTTTTTATCATGAATTAAAATGAGCACATGCAAAGAATAGTTTATTGAGCTTATACAATTGATTGGTTGTTTTGCAATTAATTGAAATTACTCAGTACACCTACTAGACTAGCACCGTCTCTCCCTAGCCATCGAAGTGCAAGAAGTGGAAATGGCGATCACTGAAGGCAGGAGAGACTGCGGGGTGTCAGGTTAGAATTCCTGTAAGTTCCGTTATCCATGATATAGCAATAATATTTCTGGAACCGACTTCATTCTATACACTTACCTCTTGTATTCACTAACAGTTTCATTTGATTCTCCTTTTCTAGATGGAAAGGTTTAAGACATCAGAGTTATCTAATATGAGACTTGAAGAACGAGAAAAATGCCAACAAGATATTAACCGTATAAAAGCTGAGGTATACCTAAAGTATTTATATAAAGTTGAGAGTAAGAGTTTTATGTGTTTTAGTCTACAGAAGGTTTCCCATAGGTTGTAGAAGACCTAAGACCTGAAATTTGCAAAATAATGAATAGCAACACACACTTACATTTTTTACACTGAATGTAAACAATTATGTAAACTTGCACCCTTGAGCAATACATGTGTGTGCATTGAAGAATTTACAATTGTAGGTCAAATATATATTTAACGGCCTCTAGCAGACAATCCATGCTGGACATCACGTGGAGGAGAGGTTTTGAGTATAATTCTTAGCTTTGAAGCTGAAAACCACTCAAAAAACACTCCTCCACAGGTGATGTCTGGCAGTTATATCGGGCTTGCAAAATCCTACCAACAACAGACAAACCGCGCTGGTGCTGATTGTGTCTTTTTCTTATTTCTCAGTTGCCTACTCATTTTAAATTGCAATATTAAAGTTGCTTACATTTAGAAAAACTCAGTACAGTTGTTTATAAAGCAGGTAGTTAAAATACGAGTAAATTATCACTGTGGAGAAGGGGTTTAACCCACTAAAAAAAATTTGGATGGGCTATTGCTATCACTTTGCGTCATAATTGCATTTTTGGTCCAATGGACCAAAAAGGTGTGGTACCTTTCTGAAATATGGTTATGGCATTTTAAGCAATATTATGAGACCATTTTCTTTCAATTTCATCTACTCGGGACCAGGTATTGGCAAAAAAGCGATTTTTTCAAAAAAAAAATTGTGATTGTTAATAATAGCCTATAACGATTAAAATATTTGCTTGTTTAAAGATCATTCTTTGAACTTCAATTTGAACGTCATCTTTTTAGCTTTAAGTGAAACTGCATTTGGAACACATGTTGTTTATTGGTGGAATAGAATTTGCGAACAGAAAGACTATAATATGAAATTTCACTGTTTAATTTCATTGTTTATTTAACCAGAAACTTTATCAATTTAATAAGGACATGAAATCCTAATGCCATATGCAATTTGGTGTTTATCCTTGATATAAAATTCTTACTACCCTCCTCTACAGTGACATGGCATAATTTTACCTTAAAAAATGTGTTGCAATTGTTTATTAGACCTGAAACTTTACCCCCTTAATAAAGACATAATTTACTGTATAGTGTGTGTGTGTATGCAAATAATATTTATATGCTTTGGTTTTACTTTCACTTGGTTTGGTGGGCTACTTTCAATATTGTACCTTAGATTTGAGCAAAGTTTTGGGTTTTGTAGCCTGAAGCTGTGCTTAAAAGTCACTCCCGCACAGTTATTATTTACTTATTTTGATCACTGGAAATTGCAACTTTTTTCTTTTTTGCTAGTACGATAGCCTGCTGCATAAGAAACTAAAAGAACTTGGCGAGCAAGAGGAGGAAATGTATGGTAAATCATCCAAACAAACAAAGGTGTCAACATTTTATTTTTTGCAGTTAGGTTCCTGATGTTTCTTTTGTGATATCAAACACTTTGTTTCTGATTGTTTTACAACATTTTGTTAATGTTTAGAGTAGTGTTTTAATTTTTCTTACAAGAAATTTGTTGCGTGCAGTATTTCCAGATGAGGCAAAAGATGTATAATGTAATGAATTAATATTGGTTGAAATATGAGTAAATAATTACAATGGAGGAGAGATCCAGGCTTTGTTTCCTGAAGCTCTGCTCAATGATCACTTCTCCACAACGATAATTGGTACTTATTTTGGCCACTGCATTAGTAGTTTATATATAATTAGTTTAAATACTTTTCTATTTCAGACTCTTGAAAAAGATGCATATGAACAAAGGCAAAAGATTCTCTCCGAAATGCAAACGCTTAAAGAGAGGGAGAATGGAATGAAAAGTGTGCATGAACTTGCAATAAAGTATGTTTATCTCACAGTAGAGAGATTTTTTAGCATAACCTTCAGCCTTTGTAACTATGCTCAAAATTTATTTATTATGATTATTATTCACAATAATAAAAATTAATCTTCCTATAAACAATTTGCGCATGCATATACACATGCAGACATCTTACTTACATCAGCGCATCTTAAAAAGAGGGGAAAAAGACAAGGTATGAAGCTGGGATTAAGTGGTCTTTGAGAAGTCTTTTTTTCAAAGTTAACTAAATATAAAAACAATATTATAGCCAACTATCAAGAATAAGTTTGAAATTATGGTATTTTGACATAAAAATAAAAAACAAATGTTTTCTTTGCCTGTTAATAGCACGAACATCCGATATTAACAAAGTGTCAAGAAAATTGCCCCAACCAACCTGATACAATGATTCTTCTGCACAGAAATGACTCTATGTAACATGTGATCAAAATTGAGATTCAGCAAACTTATATAAGGGAATGTGCATCTTACACGAAGCAACTTTTTGTAAACATTGTAACGTAAAACTGGGGGTTAACGATGAATATAAATATATAGAATGGTTTTGTTAATATTTCCTCTTTATTTTCACATAATGATACCCAGTGTAGCATGCTGAATATAGTTACATAGTGCACGTAGTTACAGAGTACACAAACAAAATAACAACAGATATACGATAATAATTGAATCTTACCAACACTTTACATGGCAATAAAATAGCTACTGTGCTGTGCAACTACATAGGGCCCTTCTGTAGCTTACCTTGCATCGTTGCCTTTTCTTTCATCATCAATTAAAAATAGACTCCCTGCGATCTTACAGAATTATTTTTGGATGGCACGCCTGCTGGCTGCAAATTAGCCTTCAAAGATGCTCCTCCACAGGGGAATGCTGACGTGAATTCAGAGGCCTGTATAAACAACGTAGTGTAGTGAATCAAGGGAAATACACAATACAACTTACATACATAACACACGGGAAAAAAATTCCATTCCTTCACTTTGGCATTATCTTTAGTATCTGCATTCTTTTCTATATGTTTTTTTTACGTATTTATCATTTTCTGTTATTAACTCAAGAACAAGTCTCTTAACAGCTTGCTAGGGGCGATTTCTTGATAAACTGCTCTAGTACTTTATGCCTTGTCTTTTTTGTCTCTTTCTAATTCTTTTTAACTAATTAATGTTTTTCAACACTTAACCAAATAAGGCCATGTGTGTATGATTTGTGAAAATTGGCACCAGTTTTTTTACACAAGAATAACTTGTTCAAAGTCTGCAATAAAGATGCTATAACTATGTCATTCCAGCATTTCTACTGCTGACTTTGAACAAGCAGTCTTGTCAATATGGAAATACTAGGCGAGTGATAAACACCTCGCCTAAAGGTATCTAGACGAGTTGTTTTGCGCAATGTAAAGCATGCACCTAGATAGATTTCCGTTGTGCAAAATGGATTTTATGAAACAAAGGATACTTATTGTACAATGATATTATTGATAATAATATTATTTGTTTACAACCTACCAAGCAGGCCTTCATAAACGTGCACACAAACCAAATCAACATTTGTTCGCATGTTCACTGTAGTTACGCTACCATTGTTGATAAAAAATAATTGTATGCAGGTCTCCGTTGCAGAGGGTATAAAATATGCAATACAATGAATGAGCCTAAAGGTTATTTTCCACTTCAGAAAATCTTCCGTGCAACGGAAATTAGCAAATGAACTTGTTGCTGATGGTATTATTTCTACAAGAAAACAGGGAGAAGCAAATTAAAGATTTTCAAGTCACTTTAACGAAGAAAACGGAACGTATATAAGACAAACTATCGATTTTCAATTCACTTTAAAGAAGAAAACGGGGCATGTAGAAGACGAACTGGCTATTTTCAAGTCACTTTAACGAAGAAAATGGAACATATATAAAACAAACTATTGATTTTCAATTCACTTTAAAGAAGAAAACAGGGCATGTAGAAGACGAACTGGCGATTTTCAAGTCACTTTAACGAAGAAAACGGAACATAAGACAAACTATTGATTTTCAAGTCACTTTAAAGAAGAAAACGGGACATAAGACAAACTATGGATTTTTAAGCCACTTTAACAAAGAAAACGGGGCATGTAGAAGACGAATTGGCGATTTTCAAGTCACTTTAACGAAGAAAACGGGTCATGTATAAGCCGAACTATCAATTTTTAAGTCATTTTAACTAAGAAAACAGGACATAATACAAGACGATATAACGATTTCCAAGACATTTTAATGAAGAAAACAGGAGAATTACGAAGCAAATCAAATCAATACTGATTTGAATAAACAATTTAAGGTATCCTAGACCTTTGCAGAGTATGCAAAAGAAACGCAAATATATTAAATGGGACATATTCATGCTTTTTAAATACTTTTATTAGATTCCTTAATGATGAAAGATAATTACTATATAATATAAATTTAATAATATAATAATATAAATTTCTGCACTTAAGGTAGTAAGTTTCCCAATTAGTGTAATGGGCGTGCCAAAATAAGCCCTGGAAGTGTGATTAATTTGTAGAGTCGTCTTCCGAGATTACATATAGAGCATGCTGAACTACCCTTTTAATAAGCTCTATCACTTTAATCCTGTAGTTGACCTTTTAATATGATTACTTTTCTTATAGGACTGTGGAACTGCAAGAAGAAAAGTTACGTTCCAGATCAGAACAATTGAAGTATAAAGAAGAATCATTAAGAAATATTGAAGATAGATATGAACAGCGTTTGAAAGATGAAATAATTAAGTGAGGATGTTTAAGGATAGTGTCAGTCCTAGAAAACCTATAAACTCACAGTCAGAGTTAGATAACTCGAAAACTATACATTTGTTCCCTGCAAAAGTATACATTTTCTGAAGCCCAACTTTTGCATAACTAGAATATTTGTTTTTTAGCCAGCCAAACGATTATTACTTTCACTTTTTGATTATTACTATCACTTTGTGGTGGCTGCGGCGGCTGCAGGTCACTTTTCTTAATAGTCAATGTTCCCGAAGTGCTACTTTGTATCAGCACGCGAACCAAACATTTTTTAATTTTGTCTATTCAATCTCAAGTTTTTGGCAAAGAGTGGAACAAGATCCAACACCAAAGGAACAGATATAAGGGACAACGTCACGAGAGCAGAAAAAGAAGTAACAAACTGATTTCGAAGAAATTTACAAGCAAACATAGCAAAGACCAAAGATAAAATAAAAACGGTATGAATATGACCATTTAGATATTTTATTATGGCTGTCTCAGTAGTCAGTGTCAACGGGGGGGATTGCTTACTTATGCACGGTAGGACCATTCTTTACGACCTGACCAAATTGAGAGCAGATATTACTTTCCTCCAGAAACCCACCTCAATGTGAGAACTCTAGCGAAATTAGAAAAATGTTGGAAAGAAACCGTTTTTCACTTCCCAAGCAATGATAATACAAAAGGGGTAGCCATCCTATTCAAGGAAAGACTAGACATCGTACCGCATGTTAACACTGACTACTCAGGCAGATTAATATCCACATCGTTAACGGTTGATAACGTGCCTTTTAAACTCGTCAACGTGTAAGCACCTTCCGGAGGAAACTATGCGAGAGAGGGATATCTTCTTCACTGATCTGATTGCCAAGATCTCAAAACTAATCGTAGGTGAAATTACTGTACTCGGGGGAGACTTGTCATTATCTAATTGGCGCTCGAAATTGGTTATAAATATAGACTACAAAATACTGACCAAAACGATAGCAAACAAGATGACTTCCTCGCTTAAAGAGGTTCTTAGCCGTACCCAATCTGCTGGTGTCTTAGGAAGAACCATCCTAACGAATCTAAGCGCGGCAAAAGATCTGATCCGATACACCAACGATAATGACCTTCCGGCAGCCCTAATCTTGATTGACCAGTCCAAGGCTTTTGACAAAGTGAGCCGGAAGTTTCTCTTTAAGGCACTTAAAAAAGTTTGGATATGGAGATACCTTCATTCATAACATAAGAACAATTTACCGTCACGTCAAAGTCAACAGATTTGTCTTGACCCCCTTTGACCTACAAAGAGGGGTCATACAATGGTGTCGGTTGTCTATGATACTATACGCGCTACTAGGAGAGGTATTTGCAAATTACATTAATATATATATATCTATGCATATTTTAGGTAATTTCAGATGGAACAGCGATGTAAGAAGAAAATTGAAGCAACTTCAGAGTATGGAAAAGAGCCCAACTATCCCCCAAGGGAAAAATATTGATCATTATTCAATTGCTTTGGAGCCATCTGTGGTTCTTAGCCCAAATACTGCCAATCCCAAAGGAAACCATAACATTCTGAGAAGATCGCATATGACCTCCTTTGGGGAAACAGGAAAACTCAAGTTCGCAAAGAAACGACCCAGTACCTTCTCGGCCTAATGGCTAAGATCAAGTGTAGTATCTAGTCTTAGGTCGCGATTTTGCCGTAATGGCAGAAGACATTGTAAAAGAGGAAGAAAATAAAGTGGAGGCAGCAGAGATGGAGAAGTAGAGACGATGTACTTTGAAACGACGAAGAAGTAAGAAGTAAGAAGTAAGTACACCAACTACACCACAAGCAGAACGAGGATCAAAAACCGCGCCACAAGCAGATATCACAAATATTGTTGTGCCACAAGTAGCTATATTAAACGATGTGGACTCGGTTAGCAAAAAAACATTTACTAACATACCTCTACCAAATGTCTGGGCAACCGAGTCCACAACCAAGAAAATTATTAACCCGTTGAAGAAAGCTTCACAAACAGAAATCAACGAAAAATTAAAGGAACATACGCTGCTCATCCAAAACCCGGTGAAGTTGGCACAGCAGGTGAACCCCAACGACACCAAAACCTTGATACCAAAAGAACTGGGGCGGAACGTCACCAAAATTCTGGGTAAGTTGGACATTGAGGCTCTGTATTTTGGACCTAGGGGGATAATAATGGTCACCAGAAAACCGGAACAAGCTAGGCTCATCGAGAACTCGGGCCTGAAGATAGGAGGGATAGCGGTGGCGGTCATGAGAAGGGACCAAGCAAAAAAGCTGCTAAAAACGGTCCCAGCTACATTAATAACAAGTGAATGTGACATCGAAGTCGCGGACGAATCGATCAAATACTCCATAAAAGCGTTTGGTAACCTCCGAGGAGCTATCCAAAGGGACCATTACTCCTGGGCACCCACTATCCAGAGCGGGAAGAGGCAAATCTTCCTGGACTTATTCGGAGAGCTGAAGTACCTTCCCCATACATTACCAATAGAAGGCAAGAGACATACCCTATACTTCCGTGGGAAGGGGAGATACTGCGAGGAGTGCGATGACTACCACGAATATGGGGTAGATTGTCAAGGTCCTCCAGAAACCCCTGACCACGGAGAGGCCATGGAGGAATTTCACAGAATACGGATGGAGGATGAAGCTGAAGAAGCAACACAGATCGAGACCGCTGAGCAGAAGGAAAACTGCATACAAGAAACCACGGAGATGGAAAACTGCAATGACCAAACCAAGGAGACACAGAAGGGTGCAACAAACCACGCAGAAGGAAAACTGCAACGAACAAACCGAAGAAGGACAGAAGGAAAACTGTCAAAAAATAAATCAAGATAACGTAAACAAAAGTTTCCAGAAGGTTTGATCGAACACACATGCTCGATCGAGAATTCCTACGCAGTCAGGCGTGACGAAACTTAAGAGAGCAGCCAATCAAAACACCGGAAATCGGTCAAGCGTGACAAAATACGATCAAAACATCAAAGTAACTGAAGTGAGTGAAGAAACAAGGAACAGGCAAAAACGGAGCTCAACAGAGATTTTGAAGGGTTATGGGAAGACATTGGAGCAACGCCCTCTAAACTACAGCCCGTGACGCCAACTAAACTGGTGGACTACGGACCGACTCTAATGGAGACAGTTAAAATAAACAAAGACAGAGAAGCACAGTTGGAGATTACGCAAAGGTTCAGAAGGAACCTCCAGGAGAACACTGCCAAATCAAAAAATAAACAATGAACGGGACAACTCTAACGAAACCAGAAAAACGCTGAAAAGGCACCATATTTCACTCCCCAGGCAACGATAATACCAAAGGGGTAGCCATCTTATTCAAGGAAAAATTAGACACCCTACCACAGATTGACACTGAAACTCGTTAACGTGTATGCGCCCTCTGGAGGGACCTATGCAATACAGCGAGAGAGAGATACCTTTTTCACTAATATAATTGCCAAGATCTCCAAACCGGCTATAGGTGAAGTAACTGTACTTGGAAGAGACTTCAATATGACAGTCTACCCCAAAGACAGGGAATACCGACCCATACAACCGTACAGATGTGCCTTGGAGGGAGGGTTGAGGGCTCTACTTGGTTACCTCAAAGTAGAAGACACCTGGAGGATCTTCAACCCACATTCCGAGGAATACATGCATAAATCGAATAGATGGGGCACACATACTAGGATAGATCGTATCTATTGTAGTAAGTGGGCTAGACAAAAATGTAATATAAACCATCTTACTTTTCTGCACTCTGATCATATAAATAGTGTAAGGGTCGGTATTCGGTTACTAGACACCCCAAGGGGAGAGGGAAACTGGCACTTCAATAAAACCCTGTTAGAGGACCCAATTTATGAAGAACACCTAATAGAATGGTGGAGATACTGGCAACAATGAACAGACAAAGGTAACTAGTTGGCCATGTCAATACCGTAATAGGCAGGTAGCTCCTACCCCTAAATTTCTTGAACCAACCCCGAG
>JAULBZ010007427.1:0-11536 GCA_032360805.1 Neoturris breviconis | reverse complement strand
ATTTTTCAGAATATTTTCAGCCAAGCTGGCTGAAAATATTCTGAAAAATCTCTACTCCACAGCGATGACCGGCTGTTATTCGAGCCCTGTATACATACCTCAAGAATTATATTGGTATGTAAATATCTGTGTATGGTGAAAAGAACAGAAACAAATGCAACTAAATAACAATCGTTTAATGTTAACATATTTTGTTCGGTTAAGTCACCAACAAACTCTGTTATGAAGTTTGAAGTTGGTCTATGTTCACGCCATTCATTTCGCATCATATCCAATGAGAGATTTGCCATATCTCTCATTGTATAGTTACTAATAATACCACTAGCCATAATTATCTATGCTTTTCTATCCTGAAACGTATGAATATACAGTGTTCAAAATAAGAGCAAATAATCACAGTGATTATTCGCACTTATTTAAAACACTGAAGAGTTTCTGTTAAAGGTAACACACCAACCTTATGATATCAGAGGCCAAAATAAGAGTAAATAATCAATGTAGAGGAGGAGAGATGTTTTAGCATAACTTCAGGCTTTGTAGCCTGAAGCTATGTTCAAAAATCACTCCTCTTATTTTGACTACTGCTCAAATAGAGTTAAACTTTTAATTAATCAATAAGAATTGCAAGTAAGGAAAAATTAAAATGATTTGTAGCCTGAATCTAAGCTCAAAGATCACTTCTTCATAGTGATTATTTACTCTTATTGGAATCAGTTTAAAACTTCCTTCGTTTTTTATGAAGGTAGTTATCATTATTTTTAAGCAATCTTTATAGTCATGATTATTATAGCATGCCAAAAATTATACATTTATATTAATTGTTATAGATTATATAATTTTTATTGCTTTAAAACAGAATACTAACATGATGATAGATAACAATAAGCCTGAATATAACCGCCGGATATCACCAGTGGAGGAGTGTTTTTTTAGTATAGTGTGCAGCTTAACCCTACCACATTTTTTATAATAACTTCTGAATCACTATGGTGATGATTAAAGTAATGCTTTTGTTAAGAAACTTGGTGAAGTTACTTAAAATCACAAAATAAATAATTCTGATAAGTTTGGTCATGTGACTAACCTATTTTCTCCCTAATTTTTTCGGATAAATTTTTTGGTATTTTCCAATATTTTCACTAAAAACTATGAACAAGAACATTAAAATACCTACTTAAAACTGCAAACAGAATGAAAAAGCCTTTGTAGAACTCTTTCTTTAAAAATTTAAAATTAATTTTGATGACATTTTCAGAAAAATGCTGATAATGCTGATATTTGGTACAATTTTGTTGCTTTTATAATAGACTATAACTCTACAAAGTTTAATCTCAAACCTATTAGTCATTCAGAAGTGATGGAGGAGGGGGTGGAATCACCCCCCCCCCCCCTTCCCCTAGCAAAAAACAGCCCCAAAAAGCCTAACATGAATAGGGTTAAAAGCTGAACATTATACTCAAAAAAACACTCCTCCGCAAGTTATGCCCAGCAGTTATATTCAGGCTTGAACAACCAAGTCTATTTTTAGCATTGATAATAATAAAGTTATGTTAACACTTTTAATTTTAATTCTAAAATATGATTGAAAAAGCACCAAACTAAGGTTGAGATGATATGATCCATATATCTCAGTGTTCAAAATAAGAGCAAATAAGCATTGTGGAGGAGGCATTTTTGAGCATTTCTGCTCCAGGTTTTCTAGCACTCTTCCACAGTGATTAATCAGTCTTATTTCAAACATTGAATCTTTATCTTATAAATTGATAGTATAATAGTGATCAGTGATTCAAATAAGTATATAATTACTGTGGAGGAGGGATTTTTGAACATAGCTTTAAGCTTTGTAACTTAAAGCTATGCTAAAAAATCACTCCTTCTCAGTGATTATTTGCTCTTTTCGACTACTAATAGAATAATTAAGTCATTTGACAAGCCCTTCTCACCTGGGTGTAAACCTATATAAAGTTATGTAGAAAAGACAAATGTTCTCTTTTAGTAGTTTGAATAACCCATTCCATCTGGTACTGAGCAGAGAAAACACGTGTTCTCTTCCATAATACATGTTAAATAAATTCTCTTTTATGGTAAACATGGAAATTCATGAATAAATAATAAAGTTGGTTCCATTATGAAAGAAGAACTGATAGCATGGAGAGTTTCAGATTCAATGTTTTTTCCCAAAGTAGCTATACAATCCTTAACCTCCAGAATGAGGTGACAAAGAATAAATATTAGATATACAATACAGGTATACACAATATAAGTTGAACAATGTATTTGTTAATATCAAAAGAAAGAAAACATTATGCAAGTATAAGTTTAAGACTAAAATTCAGAACTTTTTTTAGGGTCAATATAACTTATACTACAATACTACAAGAAGTAGTGGAAATATAGCGTGTTATTTGTGAAGTAAAATTAGTATGTTGCCATATATTATTTTAATATCATGCTAAAAGATATGATTCTGAAACAAACAAAAAATGCGGGCTGCCATATCACTAAAAACACCATAATATTAAAAACATTTCCACATTTCCAATAGAATTATACATCTTCTGCTGCTTGTAATTATTTTATTGTAAAAACTATAACAAACTAAAAACAAGAAATAACAAATAAATAAAAGGACCTAACAGCAAATAATCACCACAGAGGAATAATCTTTTAGTATACCTTCAGAATAGAAAGCCTGAAGCTATGCTCCCTTCCTCCGCAGTGATTATTTATCCTTATTTCGACCACTCATGAAGTTTTTAATATCTTAACCTTTTAATATCAGATGAAGTTTATATCTAGAAAAACCTTCACAAAGTTTATGATAACTTAAAAAGCAAGTAACTAAAGGTTAATTAACTATAATTCAATAAAATTTTAAATTGCCTAATTTTAATGACCTATGTTAGTAAACATCTTTAGTATAGTTATAATTAAAAAAGAAAATAAATGCTTGGTTCCTCTGTTGTTGCAATGGAATGAAAAGATAAAATCTATAAAACATAAGCCTACTATCCATTCTAGTACCTGGTAATGTATTAGGTCTTTCCTTAAAATAACAATATATATATATATATCATTGATAAATTGTATTTCGACTAGAGTGCTCAATATTTAAAATAGAGCTTTTATACCATAAGAAAAAACAACTAAAGATTTACTACTCTGAGTTTCACATACGATTATCAGGTAAATACTACTCTTATAAAAAATCCTTTCGCTATACAACAAATTTTTAGTCATTATAATTATAATTAGCTAACATAAATGTATTCTCATGTCGGCATTTAGACATTAATTCTGATCTTTTGTTTAATAATTTGCTTTGGTTAAGATATAATTTTTCATGTAACATTTAGCATACATGAAAAACACACTATATTACTCAGAAAACGCTCCTCAACAGGTGATGTCTGGCAGCTATTTTGGAGCATGAAAATGCTATGTGTCACATGGACACATAGCATTTTTGGACAATAGGAGCACTATGTCTAATTCCATACATACTGTAATATTATGTATAACATGTGTTTTCTATACAGTAAATACGATTTTTATATGAACTAATCAGCAAAAATTCTAGAAACTTTGCAAATGCCAAAAAAAGACATTGGTAGAAATCAATGCTAGCATGATGTAATGTCAATTTCTACCACTAGAATGTATTTTTTTGGCTTTCGCCTTAATTCTTTTGCCCCGTGGAAAATTAACCTTAAAGAAGCACTTCAGGCTGAAGTTGCAGTGGTCAAAATAAGAGTAAATAGCCACTGTGAAGGAGAGATTTTTAGCATAGCTTCAGAGTCTTATTTCGACCACTGAGTTGGTGGAATAAAGAAACTTAAAGGCGAATTTCCACTAGCCAAATTCGTTTGCGCGAATTGTAAATTACATTTGTCCATTCCCAAGTATCCCTCAATCGCTGAAAGTGATGTGACCTGAGTCTTAAGACACAGAACAGTCCTCAAAATTCACTATAGTAATCAACTATGGAGGAGTGCATTTGAACATAATTTTCAACCGATCCGGCAGAAAATTATTTTCAAATGCATTCTTCCACGAGTGATCGCCATAGTGAATTTCAAGGACTGCAGAATAAAACACTTTGGAACTAAGGTTTCTTATATAAAAAGTGTGTCTACATTGTGTACTCCTATGCAGACTTTTTTATCTGAAAGTAATACATTTTATAAATGAACTACATCCAATCAAAAACTTAATAAGACTAAATAATCACTGTGAAGGAGGGATGTTTAAGCATAGTTTCAGGCTACAAAGACTGGAGCTATGCTCAAAAATCACTTCTCCACAGTGATTTTATGCTCTTATTTTGACTATTGAGCACAATATAAGATGTTGTAATAAAACCAAATTCATATCTGTATAATTTTTATATCATTCCACCAACTTTTAAAAGTTTTTCTATTCTTTATAAAAAATTGTTGTTAAAATATTATTTATTGATGAATATATCTTCACAATGTTTATTTTATTGCAGTAGAAATATCATTCTACAAAAATAAATAGAGAAAATAATAATAGTATGTTTTTATCCAAAAAATATATTTGATCAGCTGTAGCCAAAAATGTATTCGTAATAATGAAAGACAAGTCAATATAAAAGTTTTTAAATTGTATAACATATGTTACCCATATTAAAATCGAAAAGTTCATGTGACTTTGAAATTAAGTTGCCAAAATATAAAATTAAAGATATTATTATGTTCGAAATTTACCTTTTAAATTCAAGATATCGTTACTGCAAATGTTCAAAATTTAAACCGTAATACTCTAAAAATCAATCAGTGCCTTTTTAAATGACAAAAGGCTTCGTAGCCTGAAGGTATGCTCCGAAATCACTCTTTCACAGCAGTTATTTGTTCATATTTCGATCGCTGATATGTAAGTACATCATTGTAGAAATCTTTTAAAGGAAGACAGATGTTCATTTCATCGCATTTTAATTCAGGTGCCATATTGTACTTTTTGTGAACAAAAAACCTAATTGAATTTATTTTAAAGTTAAAGACTATTTATTCTATTATTTATTTATAAGTACTCCTCTTGGAAGAAGAATATTATAATAAGTAAACTATTATTACATCATTGTGGACTTACTTACTAGGATTTTCTATTAGCTAATTACTCTTATTTACACTCGATTGTTTGACCATTTAAGCTTTGTTTAATAGCATTTAAGCTTTGTTTAATTCTGACTCTTGCTCTTTCAATGTTGTTCTGTCAACTGGCCAACTCTGAAAATCGTAAGTTTTAATTCTTCTTTTGGCAGAATCAACTATAAAATAAAATACAGACTGACTGACTCTATGTCAGCAAAATACGAATTAACTCTTCTACCTGTAAAATAATTATAAAAGATGCGGCATTATTTTGCCATTAATTGAAAATGAAGCGGGATATATTAAACAAGATATTAATAAACAATGGCCTAATTTGGACACTCTGTTCAAATTTCAGCAAACTATTACATATCATTTGAATTTATTCACACTTCATGTGCTTTTCATTTAAAACTATTTAATATATTTGATTTTGAGATATTTACCAATTTGTGATGTCATGTAAAATTGGCTTTGAAAATGGTTCAGGTTTGCCTTGAGAATATTATTTCTGCATTTCGTACATAGTACTTATTGTAAACCATTTTACTAACTGCGAAGAAGAGCGGTGAACAATGTTGTTCAACAATGGTGATAGACAGGGTCACCTAAACCAACAGTGCTATCCCAGGAATCAAAATTTCAAGAATTCATGGAAATTAAGATGGGGTTCTGTTGTAATCCTTTTCAAAACCCATCGGTTCCGTGGCACACCGACAGCCATATCGGTTCCGTGGAGAATATTTAGCTTCCGTGTTTTTTGTTATGGTAACACTATATTCCGTATATAGGTTCCGTTATTTTGTTTCCGCAATTTCATAATTGCATCTTATCTATAGTATTTTAAACTTGAAGTATACCAGGTTGGTTTGTTTGCTTTAAGCAATCACGTTTTATCTTGTCTTCTGCTGTTCAAGATGGCTGCATATCTTTAATGTGTATGTAACAGAACAAAAATCACAGGGTTAACATACATTCACTTGGAACATGCTTTATACTATTCTATTTTTTTTTCTTCAGGTAAATCTTTTATTAATGCATGAAAAAGACTACAAGTATTGTTCAACGTTTTTAATTAATTTAAAATAAGTTAACTCATATATACAAAGGCTCTATGACTGAGAGCATGTTTTATTTTACATGTATATAATAAAGATATTCGATTGACTTGAGAACATTTGAACAAAATGACCGCTGGTAACGTAAGCATTTTTCAAGAAACCACCCTCCTATGTAGATGAATATTAATAAAATAATTTGAAGCAGCACGGTTGATTATGGTTTACAAGATAGTTGATATGTGTTAGCAAAAGACCTTTAACGAAATATATTTGTCTTTGGAAATACTCTTGAGAGGCAAAGCTCAAGTGAAACATTTTATTTAATAGCTTCACTCTTATAATTCATGGAAACAAATCTTCAAATAATACGACTTGATGATTATATCATATGTCACAATAGACTTGTTGAAGGTCTTGAGAATGTGTCAAGTCCAGCTTGCATAGTATCTGGTCAATGGCTGGGTAGTCAGATGAAGCCAAACTATATTGGGGTTCCATATATATCTTTGTTTAAGTAAGATTTTAAGATAAGATAAATAAGACGCAGGATAGTATTGAAAGTAGCCCACCAAACCGAGTGACAATTAAATCTAAGCACATAAAATATGATTTACAAACACACATTATAAATTATATTTAAATTGGCACAGTTTCAGATTCATTTTTGTAAATCACGGAAGGTGTCATGTCTGCTACTTCTGTAAATGAAACAGCAGTAAGGTCACTTCCAAGAGAGCAAAACTAATTTAACAGCCGCCAAAAATAAAAAAATACTTTATCACAAACGGTTTGTAGGTATCTGATTGATAAAACCAGTGCCGTAAAATTAGAAAAAAATGGCCAAACTCCTAGACCAGGTAGTAGCGCTTCATAGCACTTTTGCAAAACATTGATACTTCTCCATAGTCTTTTTACTTCATTTTCTCTTTGTTTTTGGTATAGGAATAGACACTAAATGGGTAGAGGTGGGATCCATTACTAAAGTGTCTATAAGGATGCTAATTTTGAACTAAGTCATCCGGATATAATTTGGTGTTTAGGGCGGACATGATCTATTTTCAGAGCAATTTTTTACATGCCATTACAAATTGCTAAATATCTCAAAAAGTAAATGAAAGGTGAATAAATTATCTTTCCAATGGTATATATTATGTTTGGTGAGATTCGGACAAAGTGTCCAAATTATCGATCTAAAAATAAAAAAAAATGGAGGATACCCTTTTTTACTTTTTTGCTCAAAATTCATATGGCGCTAAAAAAAACAAAAAAAAACTTGGGCTTTGAGCTAAAAAAATACCCGAAACCAAGTTTAGATAAGCCAAGCGGCTTATGGAAGCTTAATAAGTCAACTAACTATTCCTAAGATACCAAAACGCTACATTTAGAACCCATAAAGTACCAAGACAAGCCCTACAGACTTCCTTCCTCTTAATGTTTTTTCAGAAAATTCCAAAGCAATCATTAAAAAAATGGGACTCGCTTGCTTACCACGGCGAAAAGAATACGCCGAAACTGTTCTAGAACCTTTCTACATAACGTATATATAAATAACATTTGGAAGGAAGAAATAACATTTTATCCCTACCTTCAACGTATTTCCGCAAGTGATACAAATAAACACCTTCGCATCTCTTCTTTTAGACTCTGTGGACGCTATTTTAACGAGAATTGAATAAAAAACAAATGGAAACGGTAGATTATGTTGTGCCATACCTGAGATTGGTATGCGCTGTTTGGGGCTTCTAATATTCGCATGACTAGGCCCGTTTTTAGATCGCTTTTGATTTTTTCGACGAGAAAATACAAAAAGCATCCAGAGCGCATACCATATTCTTATTCTACAGCATATTTTGCTTCATTTACCGAAACAATTAGCGTAATAGCTTTTGTATTGCCGTCCACAAGTCGATTTGAATTTTCAGCGCGTAGCGAAAAAAAGTAAAAAAATAGCGTTTATCGCTCTGTGAATTTTTAAAAAATTAATGTGTTTTTCTTTCGGAAACCAATAAGTGTTATATATGTATGTATTTAGGAGGCTTCCAGCTTTCTAGAACAGTTTACTTCATGGAATTTGAGTAAGTTTAGTTCAAGTTATAGCCGATTGAAATATCCATAATTTTGGCAATTTTTGTGTTGAATGCATGCAGAAGGTCATGTCCGCTATTTTCGTAAATGAAACATCGGTACCAGCATGCCAAATGCTATTTGAGAAGTCAACCTTCTTTCCTGATAGCCTAAAGAATTCATCAGACTTAGACCTATTCATCAAAAACAAGGCACAAGGGTTTCATATCATGTTGATACAACTTTTTTAAGATCAGTTCTCTCTAGCTAGCTAGCTAGCTAGCTATATAGCTACTGTGGTAGCCCGGGATATAAACTTTCAATATATATTCGAAGCAGATAGAGTGTGCCTTTAAAATTTTCAACAACAATTCTTTGACCTTTATCAGATTATAAAATCAAATGACATAATGACGAAAGTAAAAAAGACGAAAATTGAAAGAACAAAAATTATTTCTCGTGTCACTTCCCGGACACCATCTTTTTTAAACATAAAATGCTCAATCAGCAGTTTACGTTAACACTGTCATATAAGACTGGCCAAAAATGAAGCATGGTATAGAAGTGGGACACGGTGGGACACGGGTCCCGCGTGGGTCCTGGGACCCATAAAAGTGTGACCATGGACTATTGGTCCGTGGTCGGTTCAACACTGGTCGGTGGTGGGTGTTTTAGAAAACGCCCTTTACACGACAAAAACGATAGTTGTTATTTAATACGGTAAAAACAACATCACCAAACAGTTCCGACACACACACAAGGTGTTGCTTCTTCATAAAAAAGTAACGTCAGAACGGCAGCTATAAGCAAACACATAAATATTTGAGACAAGGTAAAATCCAAGCAAAAATTTCGAATTTCCAATCAGATAAAAAGCCATAAATTTTCGGTAGCAAACCTAAAGACACAAAAAGTCGAATATGTATGAACAGCAGAATTTGTCGAGTTGGCAAAAAGACCCAAGATCTTAAGTCTTAAGTCTACGCGGATAAACCTCTGAGGTTTATCCGAGTAGACTTAAGACTTAGGATCTTAGGACTTTTTACAAACTCGACAAATTCTGATGCTTCTAACAGCCTATTACCAAGACTCTTTGCACAAAAGCGAATTTCCGTGCAGTTCGTTTTGCTAATCGAAATTTAAGTCTTTTTGCCTAAATTTGAAATTCGGAATTTTTGCACAAATTTTACCTTGTCTCAAATATTTGCGTGAGGGGTTGTAGTCTACAATTGTGCTCATAAACAATGGGAAAACGTGTGAATTTTAAAGGGTAATACAAACCACAGGTAAAACATAAGTGCGGGAATTAACAATGAGAAGTCCCTTGAGGTTTATCAAAGGTTTATCCGAGTAGACTTAAGACTTGGGGCTTAGGATCTTAGGTCTTTTTACAAATTCGACAAATTCTCTTGATTTTAGCAGCCTAGTACCCAGGCTGTTGGAACAAATTTGAAATTTCGTTCCGATCACCTTGCTAGTAAAAATTTAAGACTTTTTGTCAAAGTTGAAATTCCGAATTTTTGCACAAATTTTTCTTTTTCCCAAATATATATGAACACGATTGTAGTTGACTAGTGATAAAATTCGAGACAAAAAACAATCTCTTAATCATGTTGGTTTACGATGTCAATTTCGTCATTGTAATTAAAGCAACACATGTTTTTTTTTGTTACCGTGATTAAGAAATCAATTGTTTGCTGTCAAGATAAGTACTACGTAGCGTTAATATTTACACGATTAATAAGTATTTCCACATAAATTATTAACGATACTTAAGAGCTACTGTTAAAAACGAACTGGAAATTAAGTTGTTAAATATTGTATTAATAAAAGAGAAGCGAATCTTACTGGTATCCATTTTTAACTTTTTTTTTGTTTTTTGAAAAATGGAATGCAAATATAAAAGAAAATTTAATATTGCCTTTAGCAACCATGGCCAATCTTCCTATATTTTAAATACTGGTGTTACTCAGGGCTCTCTGCTTGGGCCAAAGTTTCTTATTTTCATATTTCCCTAATTAAAATATACTTATACATATACTTATACATATACTTCCTCGAGTGAGACATTGATACCTGTTCACAAAATACATGAAAATGAGGTGTTGGCTGCTCAAAGTAGAACTTGTAGAACTCCCTTTTTGTGCACTATTTGCGATTGCGATTTCATGTATTTCATATCATTTTACAGCATTTTACAGTCTACTGTTATTGATGATGTCATAGTAGGCACCAGTGATGTCATCAACTCATATTTTTTTTTTCATCAAGCTGTTTTTGTTGAGTTGTTCCATAAGTGTTTCATTCCATAAGCATTAGCAGTTCAGAAGGCCGCTGGCACTTTGGAAAGAAAATAGTAATTTGAGTGTTGGATAAAGAAATGATTAATTTTAGGAAATAATTTCCTCTGTAAATTGTGTTATGATGTTAGTTTAACATTGTTCACATTTTCTAACATTGAAAGCTATATTAATTTTTGTCCTCAAATAATTTGTTTAGTTGAAGCTGATAGGTAGCATTTTTATTTTAGGATCATTTCGGCTGGACTGCTTTGATGTGGGCTGGTGAAACAGACAATAATGCAGATATAATTAGATATCTTATAAAAAAGGGGGCTCTTACTAACTTAGTGGATAATGTAAGGGTTTATTTTAGAATTAATTTTTTTCTGACTATTTAGTCGATGATCTTGAAATTAATGTTTTTCTTTGCAATAAGAGAATGAAGAAGTTGCAAGCTCACCAGTGTAATTTTTGCTGGCAAATATTTTCAGTTGCTGATTTTCGGAGTTTTTGTGAACACCCATTTTTGTGAATATGACAATTATCAAATATTTTAAGAGTTATGTGGAATCAATAAACTCTATTTGAAAATCATTCACGAATCCAGGGAACACTCCTTGTCACCGTTAGTAGTTTTGTCAAACAATTTTGAAACATAAGGTGGATTTCCACTAGGTGAAAAAACTGCTGCAAAAGCCGAAAGGATTGGTGTGATATCAATTTCTTCCAATGGAATGTCTTCTTTTGGCTTTTGAATTCTTTATCTATTGGAAATCAACCATAGAGAAAATATTAATAAAATTCCGCCTGGAAATCTGTTCTGATGTTAACATGTTTTGTTGAAATGAAACAGCCTAGAGATAATTGTTTGTCGAATATTGTTGCTCTTGTGTGCATAATTTATAGATCAATAGTTACACCAGGGCTCGAAATAACAGTCGGTCATAACTGTGGAGGAGAGATTTTTCAGAATATTTTCAGTCAACTTGGCTAAAAATATTTGGAAAAATCTCTC
>JAULBZ010007426.1:0-11537 GCA_032360805.1 Neoturris breviconis | reverse complement strand
AATTGGCACTAAATTTCGTGAAATTTCGCGAATTCGCGAAAATTACTTTCCGCGAAAATTACTTCCCTTAAGGTATTTTGCAAGTGGAAAACCACCTTAAGAGCAGGCTAGTTGCATGTTGCTGTATTGTACATTGTATTTCCTATTGTTGTATTTGATCTCTGATTTTATTTCAGGCTTCAATGTTGAGACTGTTGATTATAAAAATATAAGCTTTACTGTTTGGGATGTCGGTGGTCAGGATAAAATCCGTCCACTATGGCGGCATTATTTTACAAATACCCAGGGTTTAATCTTCGTTGTTGATAGTAATGATAAAGAACGTCTTTCAGAAGCTGCTGCTGAACTAAATAAAATGGTAATGCTTAACCCAGTTGGCGAAAACTTGTTCAAAGTCTGCAGTAAAAGACGCTAGAACAACGTCATTCCACGTTAGTCTAGCCTTTACTGCTGTCTTTAAACAAGTTCTTACTTATTGGGAAAGTTGAATGTTAATGAATGCCAAGCTGAAATACTGTTCATTACTGTGGAGAAAAGATTTTATCGGTATATTTTCAGTACTGGCTGATCATCTATATTAAAATCTCTCCTCCACAGTGATTAAATGTAAGTATTTCTACTCGTGTTGAAATGTTTTGTCAAAAAACTACCATTACATATTTTTAAATTTCAACTATATTTGGAAATTACGACGTCAATTTCAACGTTTGGAATGTCTTTGTTTGGCTTTCTCATCTTTCGGCCTTTTGTTTCTCCTCTTATTCTGAGGAGTAATTATTATTTTCTTGTTTAGGCTAACGAAGATGAATTAAAAGATGCTACAATTTTAGTTTTTGCCAACAAGCAGGATTTACCAAATGCATTATCTGTATCAGAAATGACTGAACAATTAGGTCTTCACAACATGAGGGGGAGAAAGGTATGTACTACCAAATGCCTTTTTTTGTATCAGAAATGACTGAACAATTAGGTCTTCACAACATAAGGGGGATAAAGGTATGTAATGTTGCTAGGCTGTTTTTTCAACAAAGATGTTTGGAGACTACCTTAAAGGTATTTAATTCCGCGGGTATTAAATTTCGCAATTTTCGCGTTTTTTGAAAAAATCGCGAAATTAAGTACCCGCGAAATACCATAATTTTTGCGATTCGCGAAATTTTGTACCCGCGAAATGCATTTTTTTTCTTTTTGAAATTTATCATTTGTGACCCTGAAAACCCATTTTCTACGAATCTGGAGGAAGAAAAAAGGCATATTCCTAATCACTATCATTATCATCTGTTTCAATTAAAACTATTTTCTTTGGCTGTTCTGCGCTACGATCTATCAACGTTTAAAACAGACATGAGCGTCCGAATTAGCGATGGTGTTAAAATGGGATTTTCGAATTTGCCACCACTAGATCCATTCCAACAAATCTTCCCGTTGGATAGCCTTCCAATGCCAGCCCATTGCACCTCCAATTGATCGATGGCATGAAAGGTGCACAGTATATGAATCGGATGAGTCAGACACTGAATGGGAGGAAGAAGATGCGTTTTAATGAAATATAAAAAAAGTTTAAGCAAAAAAGCGCGTTTTTAGAATTCCTCATTTTTCCTCAAAACGCGAAATTTTGTACTCGCGAAATGTGTTTTATTTTGTCGATCGTGAGATTAAATACCCGCGAAATCGAAAATTCTATTCACTCGCCGTCGTGAATTTAGAGGCCTGTAAGAACAAATAATCACTGTTGATGAGTGATACTTAAGCTTTTGACTTTTAGGGTACTTGTCAAAAATCCCTCCTCCACAGTGATTACTTATTTCGACCATTGGTTAGCCAGTACTGGAAATAAAAAGAAATGGTCGCTGTGGAGAAGTGTTTTTGAGTGCAGAACTTCAGAATTTGTAAGAAAAGTATAAGAAAACATTAGTGTTCAAAACAAGAGCAAATAAGCACTGTGGAAGAGAAATGTTTGAGCATTGCTTCAAGCTCTATGTATTATTGTGTGTACAAAGGAGAGCTTGTCAATGGAATCCATCTCAAAATTACGTTCCAAAAGCAGGTATTTCAGTAGACTTAAAGAAACTAAATTTAACTAATTCAACAAGAATGAAACTGCACAGAAGGGTGTTAGGTCAACCAGCTTGCCATGGATTGGTTTCATCGGTTCAAATAAACCAATCCATCGGAAGATCATTGACTCAGTACTCTCTTCTGTAAATTATATTTTCTTTCAGTGGTTTGTTCAAGCTGCGTGTGCTACTCAAGGTACTGGACTATACGAAGGACTAGACTGGTTATCAAATGAATTATCGAAATAAATATCTCTTTGTCTTTACCATCATCACCATCATTGAAATTCAGGTCACGTTCTTGTAATCCATCGTGACCAACCCCTGAATCTTGTCCTGTTCCAAAAATTTATAGATTTTATTCGAAAATTTAATTTATTTTTCTGCTTTGCAATTTTATATGTATTATTATTGCCTTATTAAAAGATTTTCATTATTTTCAATACCTCTCTAGCAGTTTTCTACTTCACTTGGTAATTTAATACCACTATAAGTGCGACTGAAAATGCTTCCAATTCCGTTAATCTTTTCAACTTCATTTTCATTACGCGAGAGTTCTTATACTATTAGTTGTTCAAAAGTTATGGAATGTTAAAAAAAGCCTGGCTTGAATAGGGTTGAGGATAAACAAGAGTTGATCCTTCTAATCCAGAGATTTTGAATGCATGTGGGTTTGGGTTTGTGTTGTTTTGTGTTTGTAGATATGTTCATTCGCAAAACATGTTAACCCAGCGCTCAAAAGCTTGTTCAAGGTCCACCGTAAAGACGTTAGAACAGCGTTAAAAACGTTTTTCCAGCGTCTTTACTGCGGACTTTGAACAAGTTTTTGCCCACTGGGAATGGGCCTTCTCCAAGTTATTTTCAAATACATACACGTAGATTTAACCCATTGAGTAAAAACTTGTTCAAAGTCCTCAGTTCTAGCGTCTTTACTGCAGACATTGAACAAGTTTTTGCCCACTTGGAAAGAAGCTACAATGGGATAAAATGAACTAAAATAAATCTACGACTAAGATGTTATGTCAACGAGCTTGCAATTGATTGACGTCTTCGGTACGAAGAAACCAATCAAATTGCACAGTCGTTGACTCAACACTCTTCTCAGCTGACAGTAATTTGGAGACAGTCTGTAAATAGGTATTAGTACCTGCTAAACATATGAACTTGTATATGTCGAAAGTACCAATGAAAAACATTGTTGACTCGATACCAACAACTCGAACTTGTTCTCTTCTTCCGGATACCAGATACTAATTTCCCCGGGTAAGATGTATGCAAAATATACGATTTTTAGCCTAGTTTTCTGAGACGCGGAGTTATCTGGCAGTGCACGGTTTCCTACTCGATTACATATTCCTAATCGTCGTTGTAGAATATCGTTGCTCGGTGGATTTACATAGTATAATCATGGTATTTCTTTTTAATCAACAATGGATCCTTCATTTAGAAATTAAATAGTCTACTTAACTCATGAAATACAATGTCACCCCTTTGCGTATCGATGGGACAGTCCTCGTTAAATTAAACTTCGATGTGATCATGAAGAGGCACACAGAAACCAAGCCTAAGGATATATTAATGTTGACACCACAATCATATCATTAGAAGCTTTTGTATGGCACGTCATCGTAGTAATATATTTTGCAACTGGCACTCGAAACAAAAAATGTATCATCCGCATTACACTCAACTGCGTCTTTTACTATAAAAATTGTCTACCCTCAATCTAAGGTATATTTTCGAAAATCTCATCCTTTCATTTTGTTAGGGCCACCCCCTCCCAATCTATGAATTATGAAAAAATGCCGACCACCCTTACAATTAAGTAATCGAGAGTAACAAGTTTTTTAAAGATTTGGGTTAGATCCGTTTCAAATACCCTCGTTGAATTCCACGCATAGTATGTTATACAGCTATGTTAATTTTTCCATATCCATACGATGCGAGGTGTGCTACTTTCCACGAATTCCGCCAAACAAGAATTTTTGTATGTGTATATTTCTTCGTTAATGCCAGGCAGCTCATCAATGCATTGTTTGATCTTTGCATTACTTTTTGCCTATACATATATCTTGAGAATCGTTATTTTAGATGACTTAGTGGGGGAAATATTCGTCATCAAGCTAAAATTTAGTCACTTTTTCCAGAAAGTTTTATCGTCGTCAAGAGAGAAGAAGCCCTGGGAACGAGGTTGTGCCTCCCTCCTAAAATCTTGAAAATTTTATAAGCACCCAAGATTCTTATTTGAGAATTTACTCAACTTGATTTACTGTACTGTAGTACAGATAAAGTTTGATTCTCTCTCTTAGTTTGTTTACTTCTGCAGTTAATGTAATACGTTGGAGCCAGTATTCATTCACGAAACGCGTTAAGAAAAATGAGTGGTGCACTTACGGAAAGCGCTTTCTGAAGCTTTTGAACGTGGCCTAATTAGCCTATAACTTGTACCTCAAACGATAAAACTTTTTGAGGGAGGGGCGTTTATTTAACTGAGTGCGCCTGATATTCTTTTTATCATAACTCCTGAACAAATGGCTATTTATTATGACTAGGCACTTTTTCTATAATTTATCTAGGATCATCTTGAAGAATTTTCTTTTGGTAATTAGGGATAATTTCCCCATTTTCCCGTAGCAACCAAACATTTGACATGTATAAGTATTGACGTCATCAACAATAATTTTACCGAATAATAGAGAGCAAAACCTCAAAAAATTGATCTTCAGCACTTTTTTCTTCCTGTCATGCAGACACTCCCCGCGGTAAAAAAATGTGCTAATTATGGAAAATGACGTCTACTTCATCGCGTTTTCTCGCCAGACGTCGAGTTTGTAGTACAGGCTATATTCTATACGTTCGTTTGTTATTTTTTGATATACTTTTATTTGTTCAATGCATATCCAAATATTTACTAAATAATCGATTTTTTTCGCGGTGTGTTTACGATTTACGATATTCGAACAAAAAAGGCGTCCATATCTACTCAACTCGGTTAACGACAGCGCGGAACCAAAACTATACTAAGCACTCCTCCACCAGTTATTTAGGCAAATGACTAGCAGGACGATATTATACTCATGGTCTGTGAATAACAATGAAAGTTGAGGCACTTTTGTTTTTTCTATTCCACTCCATCTTGTTCAAAGCCCGTAGTAAAGACGCTAGAATAATGTTGAAAACGCTGTTCAAGCGTCTGTACTGCGGACTTTGAGCAAGTTTTCGCCCAACGGGTACGATTTTCTGAGCATTCTCGGTGTCGGTAAAGGTCTGGAGTATAAAATCAAAAATATCATAATACGTGCTGCTTTCTTTCTGCTTGTGTTCGTACAAAAAACGGACAAAGTAAAAACCTCGAATCTAAGGTTTCTCCATCTCTCATAGGTTTTGAGTAATAAACCAACCCAGTGGGCAAAAACTTGTTCAAAGTCCGAATAAAAGACGCCAACATTGGTCTAGTAGCGTCTTTTCTGCGGACTTTGAACACGCTTTTGCCACTTGGGAAGAAACTCTGGGATCTTACAAAATATCACAAAACATACAAAAGTAGAAATCGTCGACTCAGTAAATGACCATTCTCATGTATCAGACAAACCTCCCAAATTATTTCGGTAGATTCTAAGAAACAGAAATCAGTGGTCAAAATAAGAGCAAATAATCATTGTGAAGGGATTTTGAGCATAGCTTCAGGCTTGATTCCACTAGGCGAAACATTTCGTGTCACATGGCGTTAGTTTCTACCAATGGAATGTCTTCTTCTTGCTTTCAAACTAAGCTTTTCGGTTAGTAGAAATTAAACCTAAAGCTATGCTTAAAAATCACTCCTCCACAGTGATTTATATTTCCACCACTGGAAATTGTTTGTGAAGAAAATATTCGAAAGTCTTGGGTTGACTTCCACAAGGCAAAACAAAAAGAAGAAAAAAAAGTCTTCTTCTGGCTTTCGCAGCGAAATTTTCGTCTTGTGGAAATCGACGTTTAAGGCGGATCTTAGCCTTATAATATATAATAAGGAACAAGATGTAAGCACGCGCACAATAAGTACGGGGGTGAGTGCGCATCGCTTTCTTTCTCTCGCTAAAACCCCGCACGGTTTTTTAAGTTCCGATTTCCCGATTTCATCATATAGCCGAGTTAGCTCTGAGAAACGTACGATTCCAGTATAGGCGAAGTAGAAATAAAGCCTTTACATTAGTTAAAAGCAACGTCACTTAGAGTTCGTGCGAACAAATTCGCCTGGTGGAGATCCGGCTTTAAGAAACTACTTGGCACAAATTCAGGTTTTAAGTGGATATTATTTTAGAAAATATTTCCAATTTTTCAACGATTGGAACAACTGTTAAGGTGGATTTTCATTAGCGGAAAATTCCGCGCGGAATCCAAAAGAAGACACTCCGTTGGTAAAAATTGACATCACACGATAATTTCTACCAATAGAATGTCTTCTTTTCGATCCCGCGCGGAATTTTTCGCTAAATTTAACAGTCGCCGAAAGTGTCTTTCTATAAAGATTCCCATTAAAATTGAAGAGTAGCTTTAGACTTTCAGTGACCAAGCAGCTCCTTCCAATTTTCTCACTAAGACAGACTAAATATCTAGTCTACTAAAAAGCCAAACACTCATTAAAGTTATTCTTACTAAGGTAAGTCTTTACGAATAATTTATGCACATTAAAAATGTTTATCACTTTTTACCAGTGGGAAAACTTGTTCAAAGTCCGCAGTAAAGACGCTGGAAGAACGTCAAAACACGTTGTTCTAGCGTCTTTATTGCGGACTTTGAACAAGTTTTTGACCACTATGTCGCCACAACATGTTCATCATTTTACTATTTCTCTTGTTTTAAAGTTTCGCATGTTTCTGCACAGTCATCACAGGCAGGAACCGAACGGATTTAAATTGATAATTTCTCTACAACGGAACCGTTAATAATCGATAAATTCTGCTTCAATTCAGCTGGTAAACTTTTCATAGATTTTGAACAATTGTTTTACGTTTCTTATCATGAATGAATCGATTATTTGTAAATACATCACTTTCGTAGAATGTCACCAAATTATGTACATTGATTTGGCGAGCCTAAAAAAAATTAAAAATGAGAATAAGGCAGTCTTTACATGGACTCCTAAATGGTTTTATCTTAAACGATCTTGCATTTGATTGAGAGTTCCAAATAAGAGTAAATAACTAGTGTGGAGGAGTTTTCGGCTCCGAATCACAAAGCTTTCGTGCACTGGTCACTTCGACCGATAGTCTTCAGTGGTAGAAATAAGAGCAGAAAATAATTACTGTGGATGAGGAATTATGAAATAAAAGCAGAAAATAATCACTGTGGATGAGGAATTATGAAATAAAAGCAGAAAATAATCACTGTGGATGAGGGATTATGAAATAAAAGCAGAAAATAATCACTGTGGATGAGGGATTATGAAATAAAAGCAGAAAATAATCACTGTAGATGAGGGATTGTGAAATAAAAGCAGAAAATAATCACTGTAGATGAGGGATTGTGAAATAAAAGCAGAAAATAATCTCTATGGAAGAGGGATTATGAGCATCCACAGAGATTATCAAACTGAATGAATACTTACTCTTTCTAAAAAGTCGTCTTCTTGTATCTCGATTATCTCTGGCTCACTTCTATATCTGTTCTTGTGATATGAAATCTGATCACGTACTAGTTGTTTAAGAACAAACAATAACAACTCGTTATTGTCACGCTTGAATGATAAATAATGTGCAAACGTCTAAACAAACAACAATATTAATGGTTGATTTTTAATTTCTACCAATGAAATGTCTTCTACCTTAAGGGAAGTAATTTTCGTGGAAAGCAATTTTCGCGAATTCGTGAAATTTAGTGCTAATTCGCGAAATGTCCAACTGCCAGATTCGATGGCATAACGTTTTTAGATCGTAATATTGGCCCTAACTGGTTATAAAGTCGGGTATTGAAAGGAGAAAATGAATGCAAGAAGAATATTTAATCATTCTCATCATCAGTTGAAATTACACTATTATTTTCGGAGGGTTGTCCATTGTTGGATCCTACAATAGTTTTCTTATGCCTGGACATTTTACTTCCGTTGTCCATAGACTTAAATGTTAATAGACTTAATTAGCGCAAAATGTATGACTATAATCATAAGATATTCAGATTTCCATGCAATGCCAAAGTTTCCTTTATTTCTAAAATCCCCCCAAAAAGTTGAAACTTCTCGTTCGCGAAAATCAATTCCCACGAAAAATTCCTAAACGCCCGATTCGCGAAAATTTCTTCACGCGAATTGAGAAAAAAAATCTGATTTTTTTTTTTGCGAAAATTACTTTCCGCGAAAATTACTTCCCCTAAGGTATTTGCTTTCTCAGCAACTTTTGCGCCCAGTTGAAATCAACTTTAAGATTTGGTACAGGCAAATTTATCCCAATTTGTCAGATCTTTAAATCTATCAAAAGGTTTACATAATTTGGACAATCCCAGCGGCCAAAAACCTTAGGGGGGACTTTGCAAATTACGTTAAGAAGGTATTGATTAGCTCCCAATATCCGAAAACAGAACCGAAAAATGTTGTCTAGAACGTTTTTAAACGCATTTTATATGTCAAAATTCAACGAAAATAAGCTTTTTGGGGGTCAATACTGTTGGATATCACCTGTGGAGGAGCGTATTTGAGTCAACAGGTCTGACAGTTTAGGCTTGAAATTTAAAGAAGGTGAAAAACATAATGATCCATTAATTGGTTTCCTCGTAGAGAAAACCAACGGTTGCTGACATTACACCCTTCTGCATAGGCACTCGACAGTTTTTGAAAGAAGAGTAAACAATCACTCCTCCACAGTGATTATTTGCTCTTATTTTGAACACGACTCTATAAAACATACCTTTTTCATATTCCTCATAACTGAATACTTTTGAGTATCAATGAAACTCTCTAACATTACACGAATGGCCATATTGACGTCATCTTCATGAACGTATTCCCTTAGATGCATACGAGCATGTGCCTCAGCCATGCGAATCATTGACTCGATATGTCGAACAGTTATAGGAATACTACCAGTGATCTATATAAATAAGCGAGTTTTGAGTGTAGTGTGAGTTCAATCAAGGTTAATCCAGCGGGGGAATATTTTGCTGCAAAAGTTACATATAACAATTACACAGTTAGGAATTGAAATCACATATCATGTGACATTCATTTCTTCTTTTGGCAGCAAATTTTTGGCAAGGATAGAATTATGAGTTTTGTAGTCATAAACAGGTAAATTATATGGTTATCGTACAACAAAACTGGTGGAACCATAATTTTCATAATTCCAGTCTAGTTTAGATGTTATGTTTCCAGATATACAGACGCTCTTTGCTTATTTCTTTGCTATTTCTTATTAACACCGATTGATTGAAATACGGATTTTATAATTCTGATTGGTAGGTACACGATTTACATTCTGATTGGTACATAGGAATACGTGAATTTAAAAAGTGTAATAGCCCTCAAAATAAGAACGAATATGCACTGTGGAGAAGAGTTTTTTATGGTTATAGTTTCAACTCTAAAATTACTCCTCCACAGCAGTTATTTGTTATTTATTTTGAGGCCATGCGCACCATTCTACATTTCTTACCATGGATTCTCTTCTTAACGAAGCAAACATTTTTGAGACTTTATCTTGGTCCATGTTTAATAAATTGGGTGTAACCTTATCTTTCGCATAGATGATGTATTTCTTCAGCAAATCTTGTGGAATATGCTCAACCATTTGCTGATTTACAACAGCCTAAAAAAGAATGTTCAAATTTCAGGGTATCAAAACTCAAAATCAAAATGTTTTTAGAGCACAGTTTTCAGCTCTGAAGCTGAGTGTTAAATATTGTAATATCTTAAGGAAAGAAATTTTGGCGGGAATTTAATTTGGCGGTTGATGAATTTTTTTAAATTTAGAGGAATTTAATTTGGCGGTAGACCAAATTTTTTAAATTTTAGGGGGAATTTAATTTGGCGGTTTTGGGCAAGTTTTGACAGTTAAAGCCGCTGCGACACACTGATCACGTGACTTTGAATTGAGTTACTACATATAAATTAGCTCAGGGACGGAAGAGATAGCAAAAACAAAGGTTGTCATAGAAAACTTTGACAAGCCTATAAATTTGGCGGGAATTTAATTTGGCGGATGACGATTATTCTTAAATTTGGCAGGAACTTAATTTGGCGGTTTTAGGCAAAAACCGCCAAATCCGCCAAATTTTCTTCCCGCCAAAATTTCTTCCCTTAAGGTAATTATATTGCCATGTCATGCATGGAGTTCTTTTATATAGTTATATCCGGTTTGGCATCTCGATGCCATTAGAATGTATATGACAAGGTACTTTAAAAGGCAATTACCAAAATGTCTTCTTCAGCATTCTCTTCGAGATCAGCAGCAGGATGATGTTTTACATGACTGTTCACAACAAACCGCGCTAACATCTCATCTTGCACTGGATCAACAATATCACGGACAACACAAAGAATATCAAAACGTGACAAAATTGGTTCTGTTAGATCAACCTAAAATAATGTAAGGGCATTATATCATGGTGGTCAATCACTTTAAAGAACTGAATTCCAGGACGATTCCAGGATATTTCTGCTTATTTTTCTGACATTATTTGCGAGTTTACAGAGCGAGAGATTAACTAATAATAATGACCCTCATACGCATTATTTGTCCACTACAACTAAGAAAGATCACAATCAAAAATTTACTAGGCCAAGGTTTTATAAAACTGCCAGATTTCCAAGACACTAGATCTTTTTTGTCAGGACAAAACAAAGGTCCTTTTAATTTTATTCACTTCAACTTTTGTTCCCCAAAATATCAATTTTACATTCTTTAAATTTTTGCTCACTCGATACATATAAATAAGAGAAAATAATAATGGTGGAGGAATGATTTTTGAACATAGCTTCATAATACCAAGCTTGAATATATGCTAAAAATCCCTCTTCTAGTCATTATTTACTCATACTTCAACCACTGACAAATATTGCGTACCAGGCAGGAGAATACTAGAATGACGTAAATGTTAATCAACAGGTACGGTATTAAAAGTAGCCCACCAAACAAGTGAAAGTTAGACCTAAGCACATAAACGTGATTTGCATACACACATACATCATTTGAAATATGTCTTTATTAAGATAGTAAAGTTTCAGGTCAAATAAACACTTTATCAAGGTAAAATCTTATCAATCACTGTGGGGAAGAGCAGTGAAATTTTATATCATAGTCAGAAGCAATGCTTAAAAATCACTCCTCCACAGTGGATATGAATTGCATACACACAATATATCATAGCATTATGTAAAATTAAAATAGAGAATAAACCTATGTTATTAGTTGTGTTTTTAAAGACTTGGTATATGCATAGATATATAAAAAGAGAAAGATTCACAACGCCGTGTTTCGCTATTGTTTCGCTATATATTATCCATTGTTTTAC
>JAULBZ010007425.1:0-11538 GCA_032360805.1 Neoturris breviconis | reverse complement strand
CCGTTTTTTATTAATAACATTTTTAATGGTGCGTTAAAACGACTGAAATTTCACAGTCTGACACAATATCTTTTACAAACGCTTTCGTGGAAAACAAATTGGTGGTGGTTGCAGGTGTCCTGTGACAACGTCTATTTTTGTCCAATGTAGTCGAAAAAAGTGTCAAAATGCATATTATATATAACATTTATTTATCATTATTTCCTCTAAATTTGGGCGAAATAACACATCAAACACGGGAAAATATAATGTTCTTTAAGACAATAAAAAGACAATAAGATTAAGCCTCGTTTTCTCTATTTATGAATAGATCTATGTATCGAGGTGGTCTCTATATATCTCCGCATACACACTGTTCATTGCCAAATATAGTGCTGTGAGTACTATAGACCGGAGACAACAAATATCAGATAAATAAATGTTATTCATAAATAGGGATCTAATTGGAAAAATTAGACATTAAAAAAGCTCACGGGACTCACTTCACGCTTCACGATTGAATTAACATTAATATAGGCAATAATTACATTCTTTGAATGAGATAACCTCAAACCTTTAATAGCGGAACTCTACTAAATCATTGCGGAAATCATTGCGATTTAAAGTTTTAATGCCATTGGTAGATTCTAACGAAAAATCAAGGGTTGCAATAAAGTCTAATCAATTATCTAAATAGTTTTGTAGGCGAGATAAGAATTACTTTTGTTTAAATGCAACTTTTATTCAACCTCGTTCCCAGGGCTTCTTCTCTCTACGTTTAAATCGGAAAAGGCAAGAAGCCCTGGGAACGAGGTTGACTTTTATTGACTTAGACATGAATTGTTGATGTTTTTGTAATCGACAAAATCTATGTTGTTCTTCGTTGCAAACTTTTTTATTTGATCGTTCATTAGTTTAACTTTGCTCTCCATTTCTACTTTATCCTTTCTTGTTGTGTTGTGATGGATGAAATAATAAGTTTAGTTGTGGGGGAGTGTACTTTGAGATGTTATTTGTTCAACAGTGTAATATTATCCCATCAGGTGATTTGTTAATGACAGCTTTAATATAATGATGACAAATATCATCAGATGTTGTACCAGAGTGGGCTTTAATTGATATTTTATCATTTTTGAAACCATTCTCATTCAGTCCGTTTATAGCATAGAATCCCCAATGGAAATAACATTTTTCTTAACATCATTGACATCATTTTTCTTGTGTATACGAGGCGATTTTAAAATTTGGTTTTAATTTTTACCGCCCAAACCCGTTTTTGTGTAACAAATTTGAGTAACAAAAAAAATGTTTTCTAACTTTTCAATATTATTTTAACAGAGTTTTTATGTTCTGTTTTGAAAACTATCTTACAAACTGAAATATTTTCTCTCTATATATACATATAATAATTCCCTAGTGTATGCATGCTTCTCTATTAAAAATAGAGAAGCATGCATAGCTAACTGTCCCTGAGAGACCATAAGCTAAATAGTTCCCTAATGGGTAATAATTAACAGCTAAAATAATAAAACTCAAGTTATGAACCATAATGTGATGAGTCATAACCTAATGATTTTGTTACATAATATAGTTTTAGTCCTTCAGTCCAATAAATTTGTTTCGACGACACTGTTTTTCAGCGGCACAATAAATTATCTATAGTTTTTGGTTTGTCAATAAGTTGCTTTTCTAGTGATGTAATCTGATCTTGCAAGCACGCAAGCACTTTATAGCAAACGCGTCAGAATTGACGTTTTCCATACATTGTTTATCGTCTAGAGTACTCTGATTACACGAACAAGTCAGTTTTAAAGCTCTTTCAAAAGGTTTAACTCTTTAATAAAGACATAAGCTTTAAAGTCAATAAAGTCAGTAACACAGATGTTATTTCCTTCATCTTCGGTTTGTGTTTCCACAGAGTCAGAATTATCAATAATAGATGCACTACACTTAACTAATCTACAGGAAATACGACTATTTACCGTACATCTTTTGACAAGTTTTTCTTTCTCTGCTTGAACGAGTACATCTTGAGTAACGTGGGCGTCCCAGTTGTAGGTCATTAATGCAAGTTCAGAAATATTATCTAAAGTTCATTTAACAACGATAATAGTTCAGAAAAATCCGCCATTTTTAAAAACACGTCCGAACTTCACGAAGTCAGAGGTTAGAATGAACGTGCAATCATTAAAATATTGGTACAGTGTAGATACATTAGTAACGCAAATTGTTCAGTAGCTATATGGTAAATTTTCGTCCAAAAATTACTAATATCTTCATTGAAAAGTTATCAAACTACTAAAATATCGTAACCATAGAATTTCAAATTTTTTCTAAAAATTTTAAAATAATATATCCCTTTCTAACTTAACGCTACAAATGAAATAAAACGACAAAATCCGAGTAAAGAATAAAAAGAAGACGACACTGATAATTAGGAAAAAAAACATGCCTTTGATACGACGTCTCGGTAACACACTGTCGGCATTATCAAGTACTGAAACAGGTTTTATTACGACATTGCAATACGTTTTGAGCAGTTAACGCCTCGATTTCGTATATTTAGTCAAGTGAGAGCTAAAGTATAAAAACCAACCTCGTTCCCAGGGCTTCTTCTCTCTTGACGTTTAACGTCAAGAGAGAAGAAGCCCTGGGAATGAGGTTGTATAAAAACTACTAAAATCAACTTATATAAAAAGTTATAAAAATCTGGAATAAGAATTTATTTCATATAATAAATGTGCGAGACAGAAAGAGAGATATTGCTCATGAGATAAATGATTTTATTTTTATTGGTAACTGAGAGTCGACATTATGTCATATTTACCGAGTGTGGTATTTTCTCAGTAGTATGGACCAAAATTTATTAATAAGCTATTAATTTCGTCCCAAAGGTTCTCCTTCCCAAAAGTCCTGGGAACGAAGCTAACATCTAATAAATAATTCACTTCATAGGAACCTCGTACCCAGGGTTTCATGATTTTTTGAAGCAACGCAAAGTCAAGAAGACCTGGGTGCGACGTTGACTTTTTGAGTATTAAGAAATATTTCAACTTTGAGTGAGATAATTTGTTCATAATCATGAAGTCCAACCACGTTTTCCAAACACGAGTTCTTTATCGTAAATAACTTTCTTTTGTTTGCCTTGCTTACTAATAGCTTCATCTAAACTTTCAAGCAATACTGACTCGATTAATCTTTGTTGATGTCTTGGTGTATACCCATCTCGCAAGGAACGTGCAATCGTAAAAAATCTTGTTTGAGTGTGATTATATATAAAGTTTATCATATTAGTAATTTGTTTACCACGTGTTTTGATTTCTTCTTCATTTCCAACGTATATTTGGTTTAAGGTATCTTCTGGGTAGATCGTTCCATGGCATAATTGAAACATTGAACGCTCAGAATGTAAGCGAGGACTGTTTGATAAACAGTATTTCATCTTTGACAAGGCTACCAGTTCTGTTTCGTTCATAGAGGAATACAATTCAACCGCAGTTAGGACAATATCGCGCATATATTTTTTATGACTAACGCAAAAATATTTGCTCGTTTGAGAGTGAATTTGTTCAGCGATTTCAGTTGCACGATCTTCTTGCGAATGGAATCCTAATGTACTAATGAACGCAAACAGATTTCTAACTTTTGTATTGAGTATCTGTTCAAGTTCTACTGATTCTGGACAATAAAGAGAATATAGGACTTGATTGATTTTTCCAAGAGTGTCTAAACTGATTCCTTCATCTACAATGTCCTTCACACCGCTCTGAACACCAAAATAATCCTCGTCAATGTCAACAAATATATTTTTGTTTTTTTTAAGATTTACTAACTTGATAAATTTATTTTCGCTTACCGTGATAAAAGTAAAAGGTCGTAGCTTCTTACAATCTTTTGGCTTCACAGAAACCTCTATATCCTCTTCTTTCTCCGCTTCTCTGTCGATATAAAGGCATTTCATTTCAGACTTACTTCTTGTTTCACGCTGACAATCGCAAACCGTTTTTTCATTGTTATTTTTATTTCGTGTAACACCAACATAAGATTTATAAAGCGTTGTATACTCGCTTGCGTCATTCCATGAAGGTATGACCCAGACTACGTTATTAATCAATCCTTTCATAATGGCGGATACAATGAAATCATCGTTGGCTTGCATTAACGGAAGAAATGAGATCTCGTGCGCATTTTTACGATGTTTGAATTCGTACAATGCTTTGAATTGTGATGGTGTTGCCATATCTGAATGACCATCTATGTGAATCTAAATAAGAAACTTATGGAAGTCAAAAGAGAATGTTTGGGTTATTTCTTCATCTGGTTTTGTGCGCTATGTCTACGTTTTAATCTACCTGCAGTATTAAATCTTTTGTGATCGTTTTTTTGCAAAATGTTTAAGGCGGAGCTCCACTAGGCAAATTCGTTCGCATGAATTCTAAATGAAGCCTGTTTGTTTTCAACCAATGTTATGGCTTCATTTAGAATTTGCCTAGTGGGGATTCGCCTTAAATACGGATAACCATCACAAAAATGTTCGGAGCCATCTCCAAAATTCGTTTCACAAAGAAGATATTTTAGCAGCTTTAGAGAAGTCGCACAAAGTGCCCGCGGCATATTCATTTTGCAATAACATTTTTCCTATTAATGGTATCTTACTGAAATTTGGCGACTTTTCCTATTTTTCTTTGAAAATAAAAAATATTGTTAAATCTTTTAAACAAGTAAGCGACATCATCAAGACAGTTTTTTTTGCCAAAGTGTTTGTATTGAGTTGTTCTATAAGTGTACCCATTTTCATGTCATAAGCGTTAGCGGTTCGGGAAACAATAGCCGCGGGCACTTTATCCCCTTGGTTTTGAACGAAAAAAAAACATAGCTAATAAGATCTGCAAAGGCAAGGTTTTAATAAGATTTAAATATTTATAAAGCATGAAATGAAAAATTTTATGGCCTATAAAAACCAGTAATAACAACATAGGAAACATCAGATAGATATAACAATGTACTAACTCACTAAGAATACTTACCAGCGTATTTCCTTTTGATCATTTACATATTTTCGGGGGGCAAAATCAACAAAAAAATATTAAAAACAATTTCTATATATATCAGGAATGCAAACCCCCAAACGCAAGTATTAACGTGAAATCTTTGCGATAAAATTTTGAATATGAGCAGATTATGGCTGGCAGGAAAGAGTTAAACATATGAAAATGGGCAAAAGAATGGGCGTTAACATATTGTAAATATGGGTGTCTGTCACGGTAAATTGATGGTAATATTTTAACTTACTAAGATTTCTAATCATAAATAGATCTATGGACTAACTCACTTACCAGTGTATTTCCTTTTGATTTAATAATTCCTTCATCTACAGCTTTGTACCAGTATGGAATAACTAAAATATATAAAATCTTTCTTAATGTATGTGGCTTACTGTGTGACTTGTAGTAAGGAAGTAATTGTCTTTACTGTTTCGTGGAATCCAAGACTTGATAACTGCAAGTCTCACATTATAAAACTACAGTTTAGTTCGGCATACAGTTTGGCAGTTCATTGATTGAACTGCCATTGTAAGAATGAATCTTTTGAAATTTAAGATTCATCATTGTAGATATTGTGAATAATGCTAAATTATCAACACTGAAGCAAATAGATGAACTATTACTTGCCAAGAAAAAATCCTAGATTGGCACTCTAGTTACAAAGCACTAAGAACTGAACGGCTCTCATGATTAGAACCATTCTAAACGCTCAGATAGAGAAAAGTAATGTAATAGAAACCGTTCTTAGTTGACAAACAATATATAATTCTAATTAACTAGCTACAATTGTGGTCATAAATATTTGGGTCAAATGGAAATTCGTGCAAAAATTCGGAATTTCAACTTAGACAATAATTTGTTACAAGAGACTTGGTACTAGGCTGCTAGAATCAAGAGAATTTGTCGACTTTGTAAAAAGATCCTAAGCCCTTAAGCCCTCAAGTCTACTCGATAAATCACTGAGATTTATTGTTTTTTAGGTCAAATCCTTATAAAACCTGTTCCTAATAAATCCAAATGGGCTGTGTTTTTTTGCTAAAACAGGAATTTACCCCTCCCCCGCCTACAATTAGGCGTAGGGTCAACTGAAATTTCAACACTAAAACTTGCTTAACAGTTGTTAATTATTTCGATATAAATTCACTTTTGAAAGGAAGCTAATAGAAAGACCTGATTCTGGGACTTCTCCTGAGGTATAAATTTATCATGCCTGTAGTTCTCATGTGGTTTCTAAATATAATTCAAACCGCCTCATTCGACTCTACTGTTTTCCTGTTTATTCATGCCGTATAGTCTGCTTTGCGTACAAGAATGATACAGCAGTGAAAACATAGCCTGAGTTCCAGTCCCTAACTACGACAAGTAGTGGTACTTGTCGTAGTTAGGGACTGGAACTCAGGCTATGAAAACATTAACCACATGCAGATAAAAACTGCGACTACGATAACACGTGCAGAGTGAAGCTCTAACTAATTTTAAGGTTGGAGAAAGAAGACATCATTTGCGGAAACTGAAGTCACGTGACTAACCTTCATTATGTTCGTCCACGATACATATGGGAACCTGGTTTGCATGCTCCTTTAGTACAGGAAGTTCACTTTCATCTTCTAACTGGATATCATCTTGAGTAAATTTCACGTAGCTGTTACTACTATCAGATAACTTTCGACTAACAAGAGTATTTACACTCTCTTCTTTTACCTCACGTTGCATTAATATAATCGTAAGTATGATAAAAACAAAAGCACACAGAATTATATATTGTGGCTTCAACTTTATTGCTTTTCCAATCATCCTGTTACTATCGCTTCATGCAAGTTTCTAACTGGCGATATTGAGTAAAACTATGTGGTTTTAATAACAAATACTGTTCCAACCAGAAACCAGAATTTTATAAACTTCAAGAATCTAAAGCGTTTTTAATAAGAAATACTTCCTAGTAAATGAAATAAGATCTATGTTTTAGTAGCGTGTTTATAAACGTAGGTTACGTTTCAGCTTCGCTTATTTATTTATTTATTTATTTTATTCATGTATTTACTTTCAGCACTATAACTCCTTTATATACGATAAAATCCAGGTAAAGTCTGAATTAAAAGGGAAAGACTTGTTCAAAGTCCGCAGTAAAGACCTAAGAACAATGGCATTGTGGAGGAGGGTTTTTAAGCATATATGCAGGCTACAAAGCATATAAAACATTTATTTCAACCACTGGCATCTACGATGGAGATTAACTAAGTTTATTTTCACTGTGTTAATATGTTGACAACTTATACAAATCTAAAGAAGGAACCATTGAAATTGACAAATATGTAGTATGGTGTGGTCCCCCTGAATTTTTAAATTTTGCTGTGAAAGTAACATAACAAAAATTATTATTCAGGAGGTTATTTTTTACATGTTTTAAAAATATGCATCATACTTTTGTGACTTTTTGCCCCCTGAATCTTCTAATACCTTCCCACGAATTAACAAATTTCCGGGGGTATCCCACCATACTAACGGAGGGTTAATTCAAGTTAGGTTTGTAACTCGTTACAATGCACTGCGTGGTCCAGTATATTCCTATATGCAGAATGTTTATTGTCATATATCACGTGTGAGCATATATCACGCCGTGTGAGCATATATAAGAGCGACTTATTGACCAGAGTACTAATACAGTAGAACCTTTCTATAACGGACATCCCATATAGCGGACACCACCTCATAGCGGACACTTTTTGCAGGAACGAATCCTGGTCAAGCTCTCATAACAAACCTCTGATCAGCGGATACGTCCTTATAGTGGACACTTTTTTTGTTCCCGATGGTGTCCGCTATAGAGAGGTTCCACTGTATTCAGATACCTACCTAATTGGAGTTTAAAAACCTTATAGGACTCACTCTCGCTCCCATTACTTCGTTCTTGGCTTTTTCCGGAGAACACTTGAAAACTCAATTCTGAGCGTCCGGTAGTTTGGCGGTCTTTTATTAATTACTATTTAATAGACCTTGTATTTAATAAGGAGCGTTATGTATGGAGCGTTATCTGTGCCATTACTAACTTTTGTTAATTAAGGGGTACCTTCCCAGAATCTTTATATAGTATTCTGGACCATGATGAATTAAACTCATTAAGTTTAAATAGAATGCAAATGACACTGTATTATTTTAACATGCGCAAGGAAACATGCGCAGAACATATTTTGTTATTGGTGTTATTAGGTGGATAAAAAACAGAATCCTTACATGCTAAAATCCAGCACAGATAACGCTCTATAGCTACATACAAACAGAATTCATAAGCTCAAAGCAAAGTTTTCTTTTTATCCAGGCAATAATTTTGCTTTCGATTTTCTGCCAACATTTCAGAAAAGCGAGCATATAATTTATGTTCTTCGCGGCCCATGCCACCAGTGGCAAACATAACGAGAGGCGTAAAACTTTTATGCTCAACTTTGAAGAATTATTTCGTTATATTGCTTTTTTTCCCTTTTAATTGATGTCATGTGGTTTCAGAGTTCCTGATTCGCATATCTCTCAGCGCATGCGCGTGTGTGTGTGTGGCTTTGCATGTATGTGTGTGTGTGGCTTTAATTAAAATAGAATTTCTCAATTGGGTGTCAATTATTTAGTAGTTGTGTTGAGGCTTCTTCCTCTGCTAATTAAATGATTTTAGTGATAATCTCTAGTTCTAATTTTCATTGTTTAGCTACACACCATATGTCTTTACTGATTCACGGTAGTATTATTTAACATTATTGTTTGGTATGCACTGTGGATTAAGTCTAAAATGCTAGAAACAGCTGTCCAGTGGTTATATCTTCATTCCGGTATGGTCTATGGGGGGTGGGTGGCTTCAATTAAAATATGATTTCTCATTTAGGTGACATTTTTTGATGCTTTTCCCTCTGCTAATTAACTGAATTTTAGTGATATATTACTAGTTCCACTTTTGATTGTTTATCTACACACCACATGTCTTTACTGTTAAGAGTCGAGATACCATTATATATCATATATATATCATCATTGTTTGATGAAGGCTGACGGCTAATAATACAGAAACAGCTGTCCAGTGTTCATATCTCCTGTCCGGTATTGTCTATGGGCGTGTGTGTGATTGGTTTATTAAAATATAATTTCTTATTTGGGCTAAAAACCTTGACGTCAAAAAATGTAGAAACCTAGAAACCTCGAGCGCTGATATCTAATCTAGCTTCATTTGTCTGCTTATCCATTTTCTCGTCTAAACTTTCTTCAGGTTACTATTGGAGGTGGGATTAGATACGTACATCATGGCAGACTTCTCTTACCAGCTTAGCTGTGACGTTTTGGATTTGATTGTGTCGTAGTGTCACAAGGATTCCCATATTGCAATCAACGCATTCTTCGTGGTAAATTCAGAACCACATTCACAAGTTCTGGGAGTCTATTTTTGAAAGGGTCCCAAATGGACCAGCATGAGGCACCAGCTTCTTGATTGATTTTTAATTAGTCGAATCTTTTGCTAGCTCAATTCACTTCTGCACAAAAAGGAAGTTATTGCAGCATTGCAACAAGTTCTACATTGAGCAGCTAACCTCGTTTTCATGTATTTGTGAATAGGTCTATTCTGCAACAAGAGATTTGGTTTTTTCCTGCTTGTTATTATCTCGTTCCTATTTTGCTGCTAAAGCAGTGTTTACACGCTACGATTAATCGGGCCGATTCGATACTTTACTGATTATGGTCTAGACGTTGTGTATACGACACTGCAAAAATCTGTTAACCGTTTACAGATTTTTCAAAATCGTGGCCGATGGCAGTTAGTAGAGTACCGAATCGTGACTAAAAATCGCAGCGTGTAAACGCGGCTTAACAGGATTAGAATCGTATTGACGATGTTGTCGAATAATTATTGGTTACAATTAGCGAATTGTTGTACTCGACTTCAGAAATATCAGAAAAGATACCTAACCTTCCTTGTTTTACTGGGAGTGCTAATAGTTTCCTTTCTGCTTGGTTGATTAATACTCCCCCCAGTAATCGATGGGATAAAGTTGGTAAGAATGATATCGTCTGCATCGTTCAGTGACTGATTCCAGGGATGGTTCTCATATAGTAGTTCATCTTGTTTGTATCCACTGACAAAACAGCTATGTGAAACCTGCGGTTCCAGTTTAGTAATTTCACTGGAGTAGTCGTATTTCTTCAACCCATTGATTGACTTTTTGCGATACGTGTTTACTTTTGTATTCATCCATTCCGAATTTGGTACGAAGATGCCTTTTGCTTCGGTGAATGATCTTCATTTCTGTATTTGTGAATGGTTCATTTGCTTTTTCTATAGCGTGAGTTTTCACTACGAGCCATCACTTTCTTGCTTTAGGAAAATAACCAAATTTAGATTCAAGTGGACATAAGTCTTCCCCTCAATATTTTTAATTTTCAATTGAATCACCTGTTGAAGAATCGTCAGCGTTTGCGGTCAGTTTTGTCCTATTTTCTAAGAGTTCATTAGTTATTTCGAATCATTAACATCAGTGATATCACCTTGGGTAGTGCCTACAGAGGATTTAATTTTACATCCACCAATGGTAAAAAGTCGCAAATGTAAAATAGCTATAGCAGTAAGTTGCGAATGCTGAATAGACTATACTAACATTGTGTAAGACGATACTTCTGTTTACTAAATTGAAAGCGTTGAATGTATCGATGAGTAATACTTCGGTGTCTTGCTGTTGAAAGATATGGTGCTTTGCGTGGACAGAACAGACCTGAAGTGAAACAATTGACGGAACTATTTCTTCTAGTATCTGTTACGAGAGCTTTTAACGGCTATTCGTCTCAAGATTCCACCTACTTCGACAGGCAGTGGACCAGGATTTGTATCCAATGGGATGAGCCTATATGTCAAATATGCTTCAAGGGATTGATACAGACCGTGTATGGCCACAGAGTGTACGGATTACTGAAACAAATGCGATACAATGGTCAAAAGAAGATTCACCAAAAGAACAGCTAGCAAATAATCTCTTGCAGCCGTCAGCATCTATATCTGATGGACCAAAACCACCTTTAGTCTTCACACCAGCTCTTCTCACTGTTTCAGCAGTAACATTATCGAACTTTATCGGATGAACGATTTCTGGAGCTTCAGTATTTAAAACTTCATTGGAGGCTTCAGATGCTTTCGGACGCTTTTGCTTTAGTAGGAGATTTTTTTGTAATGAGTTTTATTGCGCCGTTGACATTTCTCTTTTGCATCATTTCGGCAAAGCATTCAGAAATTTCCCCGATAGTTTTAGGTTTAGAAAATGTTCGCAGGGTGTCATGGTTTAACTTCCTTTCTGCAGCTCTAATATATTACCTGCTTGCCATAGTTTTAAATCTCCTTTTAAGTGCTGCGGTGAGATCTTTAGATTTGGATTTCTTGCTTGGCTTTCTGAAGCAACAAACTAGACATCATAATGATAGCCTGAGTTTCAGTCCCTAACTACGACAAGTAGTAGTAGGGACTGTGTAATAAGCTCACTTTTTCCGTACGCGC
>JAULBZ010007424.1:0-11539 GCA_032360805.1 Neoturris breviconis | reverse complement strand
AATCTTCAGAATATGTTAGTAACAATATGAACTTTCATCTAGACTACAGAAGGGAAAATTTGAAAAAAACATCTCAGAGTGATTTTGTACCTTTAAGTTCAGTTTTCTCTATAAAGCCAAATTCGTCCAACTAGGGAATATTGTTGTAGCATAATGGGGATGAGCTTCTCAACAATCACTACCATCACTTGACTGTGTCCAACATTGTTGGGTTCGTAGGTGACAAATTATACTCAACCCTTCAACCTCTTTTTCATCGTCGAAATGTTTTTAGCCTCTCTCTCTTTTTAGCCTCTCTCTCTCGCTATTTCCGTGGTAAATTCTCTCACGAACTACACTCCCTTGTTCCTCCTCTTCGTCCATTCCTAAATTTCGTTGTAAATTTCATGAAACTAGCTTCTTTCCTCGTAGCTACCGCGAAGTTATAAAACTCTTTGCCCAATGATTTGTTCCCGTCTTCTTTTATATTTAAACACAATGTAAATAAATCTCTAAACTCTATGAATTTGTAAATAGGATACATATCTTTTTATAAATCAACCTGAATTTTATACTTTTATACCCACAAATGTTTTTACCAAATGTCTAGTTCAATAATCCTATTTCTTTTTTCTACGAAATTTTTCTATCAAACTTCTAGTTTTCTGTTTCTTTTTAAATTTCTTTCATCTTTTCTCTTTCTCTGCAATCCAGTGGCTTTGTGGCCTTGCTTTGGGTAATCAACAATGAATAAAACAGTAAATAAATGAATTTATAAATTAATAACAAAAGGCATTTGTGTATACAAGTTTTTTACTATATTTCGATACAGTAAATTAAGAAACAAGATTTATTAACAGTAACAAAGAACCGTCTCAAAATTAATATTTACTGAGAAGAATACTACGTCTACTCCATAGACAAAAACTTGTTCAAAGTCACCAATAAAGCCGCTAGAACAAACGTATTCAACGTTATTCTAGCGTCGTTACTGCTGACTTTGAAAAAGTTTAAGACGATCTTGAAATGGATTTATTTATTTTATCGTTGATAGTTCTTTCGTAGCAGCTTTACCCGATTTCATCAAAGTGGGCAATAACGTTGTTTTGGTATTTTTACTGCTGACTTTGAACAGGTTTTTGTCCACTGAGATATAATTTAGTTTTACTAAAATAACAATCGAAAGCGTTATAGCTTTATGAAAAATTAAAACAGAGAATACCGCTATGTTATAGTATTAGTTGTGCTTTTAAAGACTTGGTATATGTTACACTATATAGGCTACTCAGACTATAATGTATAGTATATGATATGCCTTGATCATACATACTACCGTATGTATATGTATATATAATATATATATGAATGTATGTATATTTATGTATATTTATGGATTATATGTCTGTATATGTATGCATCTATGTAAATAGACGTAATAGAAACCATGCATTCAATTTAAATTTACTTATATATAAGTTAAAATAAGTAGAGGTGGTTGTCTGGTATTAAAATTAGAAAGAAATAAAGAATAATGAAATAGAAAATTGCATATTTATTAAAGGAGAACTAACGACGGTATGGAAAGTTGATCTTAAATTGTTCATAATGATCTGAAATATCACTCTGTAAAATTTTTCTTTGCGATATTACTTGGTTCGGCTGAAAATTGACATAGAAGATCACTTGCCTTCACCATTTAGGTAAAACTTTTATGAGTAATCCTGTTCATTATCAATTTTTTTCTGACGTCATTTCGCGAAGCAAAATATATAAACATAAGCGATCACACATGAGGTCTGAGGTCGTGGGTATGATAATTGTATGGGTATAATAATTGATGCCTAATTTTTGCTTGATTAAATGTAAACCAGGACTTATTCTATTATTATATTATATCTACTTATTCTAAATTACTCATGCTTAGAATTAGAATTTATAATTTCCGACATGACTTGAGTATGTTTTTTATAAGAGAAAAACTGAAAACATGAACAGTGTATAAATAAAAGAAAGATGATTTAGTTATTAAACATAATAATTGAATTCTTTGTAAATTCTGTTTTTTCTTCGATGCATGATGTATGCCGTCTCGAGGGCAGTCTTGTTAAGCCACAACGCTTGCCATGTTAAATACAGTTAATATTTTTGAGCTTGGATCCTCTGGTTCGTTAGTTTATCCTGGTATTGACGGTTCAAAGGTATTGTCAATCCTACAATGGATCTACCAAAGAAATTAATCAATTACAAGATCGTTGACGTAAGAACCTCTAATGCAGTTTCATTTAAACCTACCATAAAAGTTGTTTCTGGAATGTAATTTTGAGATGGTCCCTTATGATTGTTGTGTCAAAAATGCTTTTAAGTCACATAATCACCTTTTGGAAATTTTGTAACATATCAGATTGAATATCTTAACCTTGAGAGAATTATGCAGGAATATACTCAGAAAAATATCCATCTGATACTGATAATTAAATTTCCTTTATTTTGCCATTTGGTCAAACTTTTAGTTCCGAAAATCCAATTTTCTAATTCTGAACTTTTAATTGCCTTCATGTAAAGTGTCACAAATCTTTACATGATACAGTTGTGACTTAATCCAATGGAGATAATCTAAAGAGTTCTTTTTAGACTACCACAACTACCACAACAACTAGCCACAACATAGTTATCTTTGATAAAGGAGATAATGATCATAAAGAAAAGAAATAGAATGGTGTTTGGAGCAAGAGATAAACATGCCGTTCCCTTTGGGCATGCTTTGACTTTTAGAAGGATCTTCTGTATGTAATATGAGGAATATCTTGTTCTCTTTTTTTTACAAGTACTGATATGCTTCACTTCTACCAAATGCGCCAGGATTTATGACTGCAAGGCATGTCTATGGCAAAGGTTATTTACCATGTGCTACTGTGTTGATACATAATAGTGCATACGGAATTCGTATTTGAAAAAGTCCAGAAATCGGGGAAAGTTCTAGTGGAGGAAAAGTAGTAGCATTGTTTATTTTTGCCTCAGATTGGTGTAAAACTTTCCGGATTTGTTTCTTTCCCCACAGTAATAGCTTCAGAACCAAATAGGTTTTTTAGCCAAAACAAGTGGTTATTGTGTGTGGTTGGCATTATTCACTAATACTATCGTCATAAAAGAAATACCTATTTCTCCAATATCAGGTGAAACAGAAATACAACACTCATCAGAATCATATTTATTCCACTGGAACGTAGTTGGTGAATTACTTTGATTCAGTAACTAAAATTAAAAACATTAAAAACATAACCATAATCTGAACAAGAAGAGTAGGGAAAGCATAATTCTGTAAAAATACATTAATTTTCATGTCAGCATTGTCAATGAAATGTTCTGCTTTGTATAGTAAGGTTATGAACATTTTGCAACACTCTGACTGATAAATATGTCTTCTGCCTAAAGATTTTCTTTTATCACTAGGCTAGCGAGTAACTCGGGAATTTAAGGGCAGATCCATGATAGAAATATGAGATGTTATGTATAACTTCTACCTTCCTTTTTATGGATAATATTGACACACCATACAAAAGTGGAACAGCATTAATTAAATTTTCTCACACAAACATTTCTGTGACTTATCTTCTTGTTCTACATCACTTTAACACGTATCTGGTTTATAGTCATATGATCTTCCTATTATAACCAACCACTCATCATCATTTTTGTAATATCTGGATTGGGGAATTTATTCATGTGGACATTTATTATTGGCTATGCATTCATTAACATAAAATATAGTATTCAGTTTCAGGGTTATAAAAAATGTATTTTCTTTGGTTAAGGAAAGTGTCATGTTACACATCACAACTTTAAATTTCAAAATTATTCCATATTAAGTTTGAAAACTGGGATCTTTACTATTGAGTGTTATGGATACAATTAACAAATCATTCTAAAAGTGATACCTTGATAGTTCTATGATAAGATTGACTAATGTAAAATTTTCCAGACAATATAAGAGCTGGAGGTTGAACAGATACTTCATAATGCTGAAAGAATAAAACAATGACAAAAAGTAAGCATTAACCCTTAGCATCCTTGTCTAGGATGGGGGTTTTCAATTTTCTTTCAGACTGGTATCCCTAGGTTGACACCTATGAGGACCAGGGAGCAGTAACCCACATCTCAAAACTGGGGAAAATCTCAAAAAAGCCTTAAAATGGTTGGACTGCAAAGAGTTAATTTGGAATAGACGAAATAATATAACAAAAGCAAGCAGACCTGAAAATGCTCCGAAAAATGAATTTGTTCAGAAGATTCATTACAATATCAGTTTGGTCTAGTGAGTGTGTTAGAAATCAAATTTGGATTAATAAATCAGATGTAAACAAATAAAAGAAAGCAATCTTTTAAATTTTAATAACCAAAGGCATAGTGGTAAAAAATGAAATCTTGGTACATACTTGCAAATAATGGTACCTACATTTAAGGAGCTACAACTTTTGATTGAGATTTTAATTTTAATTCTGTTTTCAGAATCTGAAAGACAATTGAATTCCCTTTCATAGTCAAGTAAATAATAATCTTATGAAAATTTATTTTATTATTATGTCATCAAAGTTATCCTCAAAACTAATTATACAAGCAGATTTCTTTCATGACTATAGATAACTGGTGAAAGTTTCGTTATCACATTATCCAATCAAAAGTTACGGCATAGTCATAATAAGGATTTCACTACAAAAACAAATGTTCATTGGTGGGACCTGATATTGCATTTTTCTTGAGAATTAACAATGCTATGACCATGAAATGTCAGCTATTATGTCTAATAGATAATTGATAAAAGTCATATAGTTATAAGGCGCTATTAATTATGGTTTTAGAGTTATTAAAAATAGTTTGAGTGGTATATTCTCAATAGGGTAATCAATCTTTACCTTGGAAAGACCTTTTACTGAAACTTTTAGTGAGGTTTGTTCTGCATTTATATACTCGGAAGTGTCACCTTCTGTTGGTATATCTTGTAGAATTAAAGATGCCACATCGAAAAAACCACCAACCTATAAATTTTATGATACGTCAAATAAAAGTATGTTCATTATGACACCTGCTGAGAAGAGCATACTCTTATTTTGGTCCCTTAAATAAATAGATGCAATACTCTAAAACTAGTTGAAAGGGAGATAACCTTGCCACTGTTATGAATGTAATTAGGTAAAGAAACAATCCAGACTAGTGAAATTAAAGGCTTTCAAGAAAGGTAACCTGATTCTTTGAATTCTATAAAAATCATTACTTTGTTACTTGACCTCCTTTACATTTCTTTAAAATCAAGGTTTAGTTCCTTGAAAAAAGTAGACTGTAGACTGAAAGTCTGACATCCTTTTTGAGTACAGTTGGTTTCGCAAGATAACTGAACTGTTTTATTACATTACTTTCTAATAAAACAAGTGTCTGGAGCCTAAAATACCAGAGGTAATGGTTCCATCATTGAAAACGAGTCCAAAGACCTGGTCTCTAGTGATTAGAAAAAAATATTTTCGTTTGTCAGTCCAGTTATACTCTACATGATATAGTTTATCATTTCTTAGATGCTTCCATTATAAATTATTAGGTCTATGACATACAGTATTTTAAAAAATAAAAAAGCAACTGAATTCGAAAGACAAAAATGGCAAAATAATAACACAATGATCTCATAATTAATTAGTTTTCCATTAGCTTTGTGACAAAGTAATCGAAGTAAAAACAATGAAGTCTAAAATGTATTATTCTTATAGCAGATAAATTAACTCCCTTACATCTTTAGGTGTGTCTCAAAATCATAGCATAAATTATCAAGATTTATTGAATAATTTACATCACAAGTTGTCAGTACCAAAATCACATATAAACTTACATTTTGTGGATTGAAGTGAAATTTAAAATTGGTAGTACTATTTTCTTCAAGATATCCATGACTAGGATATATTGTGAATGCCGTATGTTTACTTTCTTTCAATTGTTCATGCACAGACGATACACAAGGTGTAAAGATCTTCCAGTAGTATTGTAATGGAACACAACTAAAGAAAAATAAATACAGTATTAATATTTACTTTTTTACCAATAGGGCAGACTGTAATAAGCCAAAAATCCAAAAATATGATATATGAAGAATATGATATCTACTGACATGTCTGTTTTTGTATGGTTTATTTTCACGGATGAGCCAAAAATCCAAAAATGTGAATTTAATTTGCAAAATGGACCTTTCAACCATATTTCAAATATTTTTCCCACAAAACGTTCTATCAAGAAAACAGTAAAATATAATTGTGTTCAGATTCATTGAAGACCATTAAGATGTGTTAATATATTGAAAACATACATAGTATTTGTAATATGCAATTCTTTTTGACAAGAAACACCTGGGTTTTGATCATCAAATTGTATAATATTGTAAGCAGTTTCATCAAATGTTTCACCAAGCCATGGCTTGCAGATACCTCCTTCAACATATGACATCTCAACATGAGCTATCTCTCCAGTACCTAAGTAAAGTCAGAGTTATCAATAAATGTTTATTTCTTTTACTATTTTGTGGTACAAAAACTGGCATAATTATTAATAAGTCATAATCAATTAGTTTCTTTGGAATGAAGACAAGTGTGTCAGTGTTTGGTATAGGTGAAATAATCATCACCATGGAGGGGAGGAATTTCCCTCTATGGTATTTATTAAGCTCTTTAACAACTGAATGTTGATCAAAGCAAAAACAATACATGTTCGCTGTAGAAACCAGCAAAAATTCCTATATCTATACACAGTCAACATCTGCTAATTCAAACCCTTTAAAATAGTGAATGTTCAAAAATTGAACGCATTATAGAGCCCATCTTAATTCTGGGGACTAAAATATGGGTTCAAAATAAATGAAGTTGGAAATAATGAGTATTTGAATTAATGGATGTTGACTGTACAATTATTAGCTAAACAGATAGCATTGATAACTTTATAATATCACTGGTACAATTGATATCTTGTAGTGAGTTCACCATTATTTTTCTGTGTACAAATTCTTTGGCTTCTGTGGTTATAAGACATTTTGGGCCAGAGAAAAATAGAAGAACAATGGAATTATGTGGATTTCCACTATGCAAATTTTTGTGCAAACTTCAAAAGAAGACACTTCGTGAGATGTCAATTTCTACCAAATGTGAATTGTGTTCTTTTGGCTTGTAGGTGGTGGTACTTATGTATGGAGAAATAACTTAGTCAACATAGTTTGTAGTCAAGCAATTTGAACGAATAAAATTTGAAAACTCTACAGTAATTTTTGATTGTCAGTACCAACCTTCTATGACATAATCTTTCTTCATATAATTGTCACAAAATAACGTCAATGTTGTTGAAAATATTTTAACTGCTTTAGGACTGAACGTAACCTAAAGGATATAAGGATATACAGGTCTTGTGCTAACGGAGACGTTTATCTGGGCAGTAGTTACTTTTGAATTCTGTTAGTAGAGTGTTGTATGATTAATCTATCAAAATACTCCCTCAGTGCATATAAGAACAAATAATCACTGTAGAGGAGGGATATTCGAGACAGTTTGAGGCAAAAAAAGACTGAAGCTATGATGCTAAAACATCACTCTTCGACAAAAAATATTAGTTCCTAATTTAACATTGCTCTACATTATAAAAAGCTAGTTTAGAAAATGTACTAGTTATTGAATTGCCACTCTAATTGGTACTCTCCTTGTATTAATATCACCGATATTTCTTGAGCTAATACCATTGTGAACATTTCCAAGGTATTTTAGTAGAATTAATAGAGCTTTTATAATCAAGTATATTTTGCATAACATAGTCTTCAATGAAGAGCATGTAGAAAAGCTTGTAATTAAATGAATTATGAAGAGTATTCTTCTAAGTAAATGCTAATTTGGAGACCACCAACTCAGACACCTGCTATTATACATTTATCATTATGAACCTCAAAAAATGTAATTATGAAATGTCACCTTCACAACAATACTTTCACCAGTTTCCAACAAAAAACAAGTTGGAGTTAAAGTAAATGAATCTGCATTAATTGTCTCTTCCAAGCCAAAACCAACCTATAGAAACAATACAAACGTTAAGCCCTTCCCATGAAGTAAATATTATCACTATTCACTGTAAATGTCCAGGAAGCATTGGTCTACATAGATCTCACGAATCTCTCTTCTTGAATTAACAAGTTACATCAGTATTCAAAATAAGAGTACACTGAAGAGAAGAGATTTTCAAGCTTCAGGCTAGCAAGTCACACTGGCTCTCGAACACTGCACATGTAAAAACTTATGGCTTCTATAATAAATAAACCTTCTGGAACACAATAAGTAACGGTCTGTTTGAGTTTATAACGTAAACATAAAGGTAAAAGAGAAACTCAACTTTACTTGAAATGAATAATAACTTAATTAGCAAAATTATATTGAAAAAATATTCATACCTCATCCCACTGAATATCAGGATTGTCATCAGAAACGTTTTTTATTTTGAAACGAAATTTTCCAGGTCCACCTGTATTTTTGACTAAATATTCCAGATTCTTTGTTCCACCAACCAAATTAAAACCACAATTTAAGTTTTGTGGCACTAAGTAAAAAAAAATAGGATTTAAGGAACCATTTATAAATTACGGCTAACTGTTTGTTCTGTCGTAACATCAGGAAAAAATAAGCAATCTGACCAATTTTTCAAGGTTTACAAAGCAAGTAGATATTTAAGGATAAAAGACACAAAATAGAGATAGATGCCAGTACCGTACCACAGGAATACCATATGAAGTCGTTGAAGCTGTTTAGGCTCCCTTTATAAGGATTGATTTCCACTAGGCAAATAAATGTGTTTTAAAAGCCATAGAAGATAATTCAATGGCCATTGGTAGAACTTTCTACTAATGGAATGTCTTCATTTGGCTTCTACAGCAACTTTTGCACCTAGTCAAAATTAACTATAAGAAATAAATACAATAAAAAGCAATATTATGCATGCATATCATCAACACACAATTACCTCCAATATTCATTTGAATCAGTTAAATAAATAACCTGATCTATTTGGTAGTAAAGATTTTTATCAAAATTAACCAAGTGGGCAAAAACCTGTTCAAAGTCAGCAGTAAAGAGATTAGAACAACGTCGAAAGACTTTACAATCAAAAGGCAATTTTGCATACCATATTATCTGGTGTATAAATTTGGTCCTTAACGTATACAACAGATATAATTCTGAAATGTTTATTATTATAGATTGAGATTGAGACACACTGTCTATTTTTAACTCTTAAAACAGTTGAAACAATGTGGCTGTTAAAGAATTGGAATTTCATGAATCAAAAGAATCTAAAACTTAGTTTCCAGTTCATTTTATAATTTTATAAGTAGTGTATGTTAATAAGGGGCCATCTCCAAAATTCGTTACCAAAAGCAGATTTCTTAGCAGCTTTAAAAAGTAAAATTCAATAATTTTGAGAAAAATTAATCTATGATGAAGAGTGTTAAGTCAATGAGCTTGCAATTGATTGGTTTCTTCAGGATGAAGAAACCAATCAATTGCAACATCATTGATTTAGCACTCTTCACCTGGTAACGAATTTTGGAGATGGTACCTAAATAATGTACATTTTTAAATATTTTATTAATTACTAATCATGTAAAATATTAATGTTAAGTAAACATGTCATGTAGGATAAATTTATCAGTAAATCTTTAAAATTAATTTTTCAAAGTTACATACTTTTATCAAGAAAGGTAACCTTAAAGCTAGGAGCGAGATACATGCCCTGACATGCACCTTTGAAATTTTAGGAAAAGAGCATTCAGACTGTGATGGTGTTTTTTATGCATTCCATTGTTTTGATGTGGTAGCTGCTTTACGTTAAATGATTGGTTAAAACTTTTCATTCACATAGTAAAGATTATCCATTTCTACATTGAATTAGTATGTTACTGAAGAATATTTTGTGAATAAAGTTCATTTCCAGCGACAATTAAGGTACCAAATCATGTAGTATCTACCTACTAAAGTCGATATGAAAGTTTATCTTGTTAGTAACATCTAAAAGATTGAAGTTGTAGGAAATTATGTGTTTTCTATGGTCACTGTGTGGCAGTCACCTTGCTTGGCCAAACATTTTCCATTTTCAAAGAAAACTTCCTGATATTTTTGGGCTCTGAAATTTTCTAGGTATGAGCAATGTGTGTCACTTATCAAGTTGACATAGATTTAGTAATTTTGGTAAAAAAAGGTGATTATGTACCTTTAATATTATTACAAGTTTCAATTTTTTAGTTTGTACAACAGATTTTATAAATGTGCTTCAAATAATCTGAACTTTGTAATCAATTCAAAAGTTTGTCCTTTGCCCACTCTGGTGACATTAAAATAGTGTTAAAAAAAAGTGTTGCCTTAAATAAAGCAGGGTGGCTTTTATTTGAAAGTCTAATGTTAATCACAGCTGAACCATTTGAAAACATAGAGCAGTTCTTAAAATTCAATTAAAATGAGAAAGGTAGTGCCGTTGAGAGTAGTTTTCAGTAATGATCTAATGATGAACATTTAGAATTCAAGTTAGAATTGTTCAAAGCAATAGTAGGTACAGGAGTTTCCTTAAAATATGGCTTGATTTCTCTATCTTTGTACCACTCCATCCCATGGGTAAACGTTTTTGATAAATACCAATCTATTCCACGCTTTGAAATAAGAATACAGCCAGAAAGCAACATTTATTGGAGGGTGCTGCTTATTAGTGGAAATACGGTAGGACAAAAAGACACACAAAAAGACACGCATCAAATTTGAGAATTATGGGTGTTTCCATTTCGGAATATAAATATGCCATACAATAAAGAAATAAAGTAGTCTATAATGCGCTAAAATAATAATGTTTCTAATGATATTATCTTAAACAATGCTCACAAATTTTAGAGACCGATATGTTTCTGCTTTAGTGTGCTTGACGTTGCAATTACTTCAGATTTTGTCCTACACTTTCCTGCATTTTTTTCAACATTTCCATTCGGAATGCTTCTATCGTATTCAAATGTGGTTGGAACAAAATAATATACATCTTTCTACTATACAACCCCATCATAAGACATAACATTGCACTAACTAAAACTATCGAGTCCACTGCTGTTTTTTCAATATCATTCTGTTGACTGTAATGTAAAGGGAAAATGACAAGGATGCATAAAATTGTTGTGAATGAAGCAAATCCAATATACTTTGCCTCATTAAAACTTCCAGGTAATTTTCTTGCACGAAATCCTTGAAGATTAAAGAAGAATAGAAGTATTAATATGTATACCAATTGAACATGAACATGGAGATGTGTATTGCAGACTATCTTGCGTTCCATAGTTTCATGGTCCATATTTATGCTAATAATCACTGGTTGTTGAAAAAACATAATTAATAATAATGCCACATGAATCAAAATTAACACACAGACAATAAATGATTGAACTACGGTAGATACCATCCTTTCCTTATGCGTTAATTTTACTTTTGATTTAAAAATAGACAACAACTTCTGTACTTTTGCAAAAAGT
>JAULBZ010007423.1:0-10355 GCA_032360805.1 Neoturris breviconis | reverse complement strand
TACACTGAATGTACACTGAATGTACACTGAATGTACACTGAATGTACACTGAATGTACACTGAATGTACACTGAATGTACACTGAATGCACACGGAATGCACACTGAATGCACACTGAATGTACACTGAATGTACACTGAATGATTTTTGCATGACTACAGTTCTGGTCATCAATATTGAAACAAATGTAACGATGTAATACATATAGTTTTCAGATGTTTCCTGTAGAGATATGTTTTTTTGAGTAAAGTTTTCAGTTGTGAAGCTGAAATCTATACTCAATAACAATCCTCAACAGGACATGTCTCACAATTATTTTAAGGTTTGGATGCATTAGAAAAACATACAAACACACACAAATAAAAAAGTAAACCTATAAATCTCTTACTGTGTTTGCTTTCCATCTCTCAGCTGATCGTGACACATATATTGCACAACCAATTCGCATTTATTATTTTTTTCGCCACATGAGTGCTGATTGGTCCATTCAATTGGCAATTCGGAACCTTCATAATAATATAAATTTCCTACGTTATAACCTCCTCTGTTGTTATTTTGTGAATCGAACATTCTACGAAAAATAAATATAATAGAAAATGTTCGAGATAAGAACAAAACCACTGTATATACTGTAATTTTGACCATAGCGTCGGACGTTTAAGGCATGCCTAATAATCACTCCTTCACAGCGGTTATTTATTCTTATGTTGAACACCGTATACATTTGTGTGAATATCATGAATTTGGTAAGGCAATCGAGAAAAATTTCTAAATTTAGAACTAGAACAAAGAGAGATACAAATACTTGCAATTCATACGTATACAAATACCGGTAGGTAACAGTAATATTTTTTAGTCCCAAGGAAAGAGTGCTGAATCAACAATCTTGCAATTGATTGGTTTCTTCATTCAATTGCAATCTCGTTGACTTATCACTCTTCACCATGGATTAATTTTTCTCAAATTTGTTGATTTTTATTTTGATCTGCTTTTTGAAACAAATTTTGGAGATGGCTTCTTAATAAATTACCTGTTTGCATTATTTCTTTCTCTATTTTGTTCATCAAGACGATTGTTGCTTCCTCTAAAGAATGAATAACGCCATTAGGTCAGATAAATTTATTATTGATTGCGTTCAATATTTTTCCCAGTTAAAACTTTCTTTGCAAGCAAAAAGGTTTAGGTGTCTTTGAAAAAATGGAATCAATTGTCTCTAGTAGTAACAAAGACCTCTATTTTTCTCGGGCAACTTAAGGTCAGTCCCAATAATTGTTAGATTCTATTACTTTCAAAATGACGATTCTGCTATTAATACTTCCAATTCAAATGACAGGGATGTCGATGTTTAAAAAAGTACTTTTGCCAATCTTGCTGAAAATATTATGAATCAAAGGTATGGTATTGAAAGTAGCCCACTAAACCAAGTGAAAGTTAAACCTAAGCACATAAATACAGTATGATTTGCATACATACACACACATTATACAGTGTTTAAAATATGTCTTTATTAAGTTGAGAAAGTTACAGATCAAATAAACAATTAAAAATCATTTTTAAGGTAAAATTATGTAAAGTCACTGTGGAGGAGTGTAATGAAATTTTATTTTAAGGATAAACACCTACATTTTAATGAAGCTAAACAACTAAAGTTTAGCTCATGTTAATTGTTGTGACTGCAGTATTCTATATGGACATAGCTATTCTCAAACCACTAGTTATCTACATGTCTTCGATCTCCTTAATTCTGCATATTATATTTCAACTATTTAGCATAGTATTAACCATTCTAGGTTATCCTGAGCTATGCTTATTAATCTATGGCCGGTTTGAGTATTGCTTTATATATGTCTCACTAATTAGATATATTAATCTGAGGTAGTCATGACAAGACATTGCTCGAAACCACTTTGCCTTGATTATTGGTGTGCCTGAGTATATACCTGCAGACTATTCATACTCTCACTTCCGTGTGATACTTGATTGGATAATCTCGGATAATTTTTCCCTCCCACCCTCTTTTTAGCCACTCATCATATTTTCTTTCCTTTTATGTGATGTCTATGCATTCCAAATGGTATTGTTGAAGCGATACACGCATATGAGGAAAGAGAAAATGAAATCAGTGGGACGAAAGGCATCATTATCATACGTTATGAGGGAGAAAGGCAACAATATACGTACATATGGAATCAATCATGGATTTATGATACTTTATACTGTAATTGTTTGGAGCACTCGCTACTTATATGATCCTGGATAGTTTCTTTACATTTGGCTATTAAAAAAGTATACTATCAAGGTTTTTAGCCCAGTGGTGGAAGCAACTTAAGCCCAGAGCTCATGCGCTTTTTTCTTTCTGCTATTGGTTGGGATGTTGGACCTCCTTCGTCAGCCTACTCCAGCTAGGATGTGTATGTATCCTATATTAATTTATTTAACATTTGCCTCAATATTTGAGTGAATGTGGCCCAAAGTCTCATAGCAATTTCAAAACATTTTCTAAGTCAACTATTTAACTTTTGGATCAATATTTTGTTGAACGTGGTCAAAACCTCATAGAATTCAAATTTTCGAAGTCTTCACTTTTGGAAAAAATCCCGAATGTCAAAATGCTATCACTTCGGGAACATAGTCTAATAAGAAAAGCGAGTCAACGCAAAGGGATAGTAATATCCCATCAAAACGTTGGTGGTCTAAAAAATGGGGTGCCATTATGCAAGATTACAGTATAGTAAGTTGAAATCAGATTTTTATGTTACTCCAAGTTGGCAAAAATTTGTTCAAAGTCAGTATTGAATGTGCTAGAAAAACATTGAAAACGTTGTACTAGCATCATGACTGCAACCTCGTTCCCAGGGCTTCGACTGTGAGCTTTAAATAGGTTTTAGCCCACTGGGTTATACATATCATGGAGAACTAGCCTGAATATAACTGCCGGACATCACACGTGGAGGAGTATTTTTTTAGTATAGTGTTCAGCTTTCAAATAACTGCATCATAAGCTATATGATCTCTACATTTATACTCCTTCACAGTGCTGATCTATATCAAGCTATAATACTTTTTATTCCTAATAGTTAACTAAAAAAGTAATCGGTTCTCAAAGCCTGAGTATAACTGCCGGATAACACCTAAGGAGGAGTGTTTTTTTATTAGTGTTTAACTTTAAAGCTGAACACTATACTCAAAAAATACTACTCCACATGGGATATCTGGCAGTTATATTCAGGCTAGTTTCCCATGATATAGACCAGCACTGTAGAGGAGTATAAAATGTAGAGATTAGTATAGCTTATGATGCAGTTATTTGAAACCTTAACATTTCGGAAAGAAATATTTCACAATGTATTTATAAATATCTTGTAAAAGGTTAAATAAATAACTCTCTGTTCAATAGAATACATATTAAGAGGATTGCTATATCTTTTATTTATAGTTTTTGCAGAGGTGTAATAGTAGATCATAAAATAAATAAGTTCCTTTGAAGTAAAACACACACGTTCAGGAAATTAATATTTAATTGAAAGGAAATAGATAATTAGTGTGGAGGAGTGACTTTTGAGAATTATATGTTTTGTGCTTGAAATAACAGCTAGTCATCATGTGGACTAGAGATTTGATAAAATACAAGACCTTAGTATTCAGAAAGCAAAAATGGACATAAAAATATGAAACACCAAATGTATGTAGATTAATACATGAGGGAAGTGGGTGCGGTGCCAAATTGGCTTCTGAATGCAAAGGTCTTGTATCTATTTTACATTCCAGTTGTTAAAAACATTTACCCAAACCAAGTGAAATTGACCTGAAAACCTGAAAAAATATATAAAAAATTTCCGGTATTAAAATAATTCAGAGATATCGAGATCAACGAGTCTATGACCCAAATTAGAAGTTTTGCGTTATTCCTTCTAGAATTTTTCACATAATTTGTTTTTTAGGATTTGACCACATAATTGCTTTTAATGAATTCTGACATATGTATAAAATGCAACAAAATATGTTCTACTGTAGACAATGTATTCGGATTGTGAGCTAACATTGCCTTCTAAACATACTTTACTGGGTTTCATGAAATTTGAATGGAAAGACAAGCAACTGTCGGACATCACCTGGGGAAATCGGAAATAACAGAATGGTCACATAAAAACTGTTCAAATGATTTACATTACCATAAGTGGTACATGGACAAAGTTTCATGTTCCAATCCCAAATATAACTTGTATAAGTTATTTATAATTTAGTGCGAAGAAAAAAATGATTTTAATAATAGAAAATTTGCTCTATGTGGCTTAGAATATAGCCTTTACCTCAACTTCCTTCCTGTTAGAAATAGCTTAGAGATTTGGTCCAAAGATGTGAAATAGAATTATATGAAAAATCACCAAGTTTCAATTTTTTAGGATCCCCCCCCAAGGTTAAGAAAACAAATACAGTAGCAAACTTCAAAATTATCGTCGGACATCACTTGTAGAGGTTTGTGTTTTGAATAGTATCAGCTTCAAGGCTGAAAACCATACTCAAAAAGCACTCCACCAAAGGTGATGTCTGACAGTTATTTTTTGGCCTGAAATAGTTACCTTGGATTATGCAAATAAACATCTGCTTGGATTTGTGTAACAACCATTGCAACCAGCACAATGTGAAACATCATTTTGTTTTTATAATTAGACCTTTAAAAAATATTGAAAAAACATTCCAGCATTACTTTCCCTGCTTTGCGCATCAGTGTGACTTATCAAAATGAGAACAATCACGCAAAAACAACATACTGTATACACAGAAAATGGTAAACCTAACAAGTTTTGTGCTCATATTAATAAAATCATAGCCTGTAAATAAACAGACATCATTTTATCTTCATGGAACGAAAGAATACATTCTCCACTTCTTGAAGAGTATACAACTAAAATAAATTAATTTGACAAATTACTAGCTACACAAGAACACTCCATCCGTTGCTTATTTAGAATAAGAATAAAACACATATAGACTCAATATATACATCTAAAAATGAAATAAAACAATTAAAAACTTTGTTCCTAGAGGTTTTTCTGCGTTTATTTTTCTTGATTGAAGCACCATAATAAACAATATATATCACGCAACCATATAACATAGGAAAACACATCAGAAAATGTTGTGAAACCTAAACAACAGCTTCACACTTATTATTTCAATACCTTCTACAGTCATTAGTAGGTAGCTAATGCAAGAATATTCCTACACATTTATTCTGTTGAACGAAGTACAATCATATAATTAAAGAAATGTATCACAATATTCCACAGAGACAATTAATCAATTAATTAATTCTATTCATGTTTTATAGCTAATAAAAATGCATAAAGCTAGGATTTCTTCATCTGAGTTCGACTATAAATCAAGCAGTATTTCGATTAAAAGTTTAAATAAAAACAACAAACCTATTACATTATAATGTACACAACTGCATCATATACAGAAACACAACTGTCATCATTTTAATTATCGACTTATCTGAAGGGTACTACCGAAGTATTTAACTGCATTAACATTAACATAAAAAGATAAGATTCATATTAAATATCATTACCATTTATAGGTCCGTAGGTATTAATTACCATTTATAGGTCCATAGGTATTAATTAGATAATAGACAATATTTCTTGTGTGTGGGTTCAAAAGTTTAAAATGAGTTTTCAATTGTTTTAATATAATATGGCATGTATGTGACCAGTTGCAATCTAAAAAAACGCATGACTCAACGTCGACGATTACGATGATGGTGTTTTGATTTGTGCCTACCATTTGCACTTTCAATTTGTCACAGTCCAGTTCCGATTCGGGTTGCTTTCGGCTTTTTTAAGCTGCGTTTACACGCTTCGATTAATTGGATTAATTTTGGCTATACTATATTTTGAAAAGTCAGCTACGACTCAGAAAAATCTGTAATCTTTCTACAGATTTTTTCGTGTCGTAGCTGGTTTATCAAGATTGTAGACAAAATTGGCGGAATTGTAGGGAATATTATTATTTTAACTCGTGCAAAATTGTAAACGATAAAATGGTATAACAAATATATTTTACTATTTTCATTATATGCAAGAAAACTTTGTGTAATATTGTCCTGCTAGGTTCCATTATATTCACTCTTTTTAGTTTTATTTATTAACTCATTTCTTAGTTTTATTATTATTGCTTTTTGGGGAGTTTTAAATCAACGGAGTAGCACTTATTTGAGGGGGGCGCTTATTTAACTTAATCGTTCTTAGGAGGGGCGCTAATACGAGGGTGGGGCGCTTACTCAAAAAGTGACGCTAAAACGAAGGAAAAACTGTAGTTAGGTTACAGTTATAAGTAATACTTATTATTAAAGTCCATAAGAATTCAGAAGCAATCTTGTCACCCAGGATTAAGAAAATAGGAAAATTGGGAAAATGTATAGTGAAAGAATATTTCAAAATCCTGAAACTTTGAAGTTTTTAAAGTTTTAATACAGTTCAAATATCGTAATTGCATTCGATCTCATCAAAAGTTTTTATTCGCTCTCATCACATAGTTTTTACTTTCGTTCACTTGGTAAAAAAGCTTATTTTGTCTGTTATTTTCCAGAATAACCGCCCTGGGCTTACATAGTTTGTATGATCTTTAAACCTTTGCAACACAAATAACTAAAACCTATACTTACAACATTATTATAGTTTATAAAAGTCTATTTCCACTGCGAAAGCCAAAAGAAGATATTCACATTGTTAGAAATTGGCTTTGTAACGTCAAGTTCTACCAATAGAATGTCTTCTTTTGACTTGCACAGCGAGCTTCCAAAAGTATTGACATTGTACCCAGTGTTTGCCTAATGTTTCCAATGATCCTAATATTTTTGATACCAGTGTGTCAACCTCAATTCCGAAGCTTCTTCTCTCCTAACGTCTTGTTTCTGCTGTTCACAGCGTGAAAGCCCATCGAATATGGTTCCGTATTTCTCCATATTTGGACTGTGCAACCTACGCCTATGTTCCTATGTAACAAAGGAATGAAGCTCATACATCTTATAAAATATCGCAGTTATTACAGCGGAAGGAAATGGAAGAAATGAGACCTTGTAGCTATATTTCAAATTTCAAAGATTTGTGTTTCCTTGTAACTTTCTTCCTTAACCGATGGAACGCCTGATTGATCTAGCTTAGTTATTTATTATCTTTTGTACTTTCTTACCTCCTGTGTACAGAAGATTAACTAAAGTTAAGCTTGTTGCATTGTCCAATTGGCTTGTTTTTTTATTGCCAGTGTTTTTCTTACCTTCGTCTTACCACCTGGAAAGTTTCAAAAATATAATATGCCTCTAATTTTGTTCGAATTATATTATTTTACCTCTAATTTAGTCCGAAAAACCTTCCATGGTTCCTCATTATTTGCTATTTTCTTCTACTTTGTTCGAACTACGGTAATTAAGGCGGCCTTTATATTGGCCCTTAAACGAGTTTCACTCTAAATGATCTAAACGAGCATGCAATTAATTGGTTTCTTCGGTACGAAGAAACCAATTAATTGCAAGATCGTTTCAGGTAAAACTCATTTATAGGTCGATGTAAAGGCTGCCTAATTTCATCAGATTTACAACCTCGTTACCAACGGTTCTCCATGTTCCAAAAAGACCCTGGAAAAGAAGTTGTTAACTCTATTCTACTCTATTCTCTTAACAACATAAACAATTTATTTGAAGCTCATTTCCATCTATAGCTCGTACCCTGCAACGTCTTTTGTTGAAACTTCCTATTTGTTTTTGTTCTTAGGTCTTTTGTTTTGATATTGCCTTTGCGTGTGTTCTTGATATGGTATTCACATCGAATGCATAAAGGTTAGTTTTCGTATCACACGACGTGATCCTTTTTATTTTATATTCATAACACAAAAGATATACAAGATAACCATACAATATACTATAATCCTCCTAGCTATAATATACAATACAAGCGACTCTTCATACCTTGTATGAATAAATCTACTGATAAGATATTGCACATAAACAAAAGGATAAACAATTAAACATAGCACGTGTGGGACGCAACTAAAATAAGGCAAATCAAATCTCTCAGATGATTTCGTAAAAGCAATAGTACTTTTTAGTATAGAAGCGTTCTCCTCAATATTATAACTATCGTTCCCATACAATAGTAGTTCGAGTAATTTATCATCTGACAAACCTGAAACAGGTCCTTTTATATTAATAATGTTGTCAATGAGCGTTTTCTGGATACATGCATAGGAGGGACAATGCAAGAGATAGTGACTATTAGATTCCACCTCTAAACTACAACTACAAAGTGGATTTCGAGTTAGGTGCACTTGCAAATGAGTGAATAATTTTAAGCCAATTGGATCCACAATGTCATATATAGGGCGTTTACTTGGTCGGACAAAAGAAAGAAGAGATTGTTGAGAACATAGAATTAGATACCGAGTTTCTTAATTCGACACCATGTTTATTCCACTCACCGATACAGTAAGAAAAAAAGGAATTTTTAAAATAGTCTGTATATGTTCCTAAAGAGGTCACTTCTTGCTGCATCATAAGATTGGGTCTTATCTGGTATTAACTCACGTAACCAAGAGAGTTACCATTTGTTAATGGTAAAAGAAATAATTAAAGAAATAAACTACTCTTCTATACCAACATCTATCACCAAGGCTGATATCCTTAAATCAAATCAGACCACAAAGGTTGACTACAAATCATGTGATTGCAATAATGTGTATTAATGATCATGTAATTAATATTTTTAATTGCATTGTTTATTGATATCCGTTCAATTATCGATAAATAAATTAATCCTACTTATTACTCCAAAGATAAGATAGTAAATTAGATTATGATTTTCTTAAGATTGATATCCACGCAAAATAAGACATTCCACAATCATGTGACATCAATTTCTACCAATGGAATGTCTTCTTTTGGCTTTCGCAGCGACTTTTTTGTCTAGTATAAATCAACTTTATGCAGCACGATTACGATACTTTCGCAATGGGAAAAAACTTGTTCAAAGTCCGCAGTAAAGGGGGAAGTACAATGACGAGCGACGTTGTTTTAGCGTCTCTACTACAGACCTTGAGCAAATTTTTGCTTTTTCACCAACTATATTGTCCTCGGAGATGCTTAATGCTAAAGCGATATCCGTGCGAAAGCCAAAAGAAGACGCATTCTATTGGTAGAAATTTACATCGCATGACTGTGAGGTCAATTTCCACCAATGGATGTCTTCATTTAACCCTTTATTAGTATGGTGTGGACCCGTTGAATTTTTAAATTTTGCCGTGAAAGTAACATAACAAAAATTACTATTCGAGACGTTATTATCATACTTTTGTGACTTTTTGCCCCCTGAATCTTCCAATACCTTCCCATGAATTAACAAATTTCTGGGGGTACCCCACCATACCAACGAAAAGTTAACTTTTGCGCGAATCAGCCTAATAAAAATCAACCTACAAGTGTGACACAAGATGTATGAAGTTAGTGGATTTATTTATTTCAAGAGCTTGGGTACTAGACTGCTAGGAGCAACACAATTTATCAATTTTGGTCGGCTATTTCTCATCAAAGAACCAATATATTATATAACCGTTCTCTGTCGGCACATGTCGTCTTAAAGACCTTGATAAGACACGTCGTCGAAAAGACCTTGATAAGACACGTCGTCGAAAAGACCTTGATGTCGATGTTGATAAGACGTCGCACGCCCACTGATTGGCTCCTTGTTTCATAAAAGAATATTGATATTCTCGTCTGGAAGTCACGTAATTTCCATGTGAATGTGCGGTCGCTAAATACGTCTAAATCATGTTTTAGGCCACTAAATACATCCCCTATTTTTAGATCAGAATTTACAAAAAAACATCAATATTCACATTTGAAACAAAAGTATAAGCGCTTGTAAAAATTAGCTATTTGACGGATCACGTTCTATTCATTTATATTTGTTTCATAAACTGTTCTATAAACTTTTAAAACTAATACACGCAATTTATATACTTTTCTTATGTTTTTCTTCTTTCTGGTTGTCATTGCATTTCCTTTTCTTGGGATATCGTTATTTGGCTATATCTGAGAGTATACACAATTTTGAGCATTAACGACAATGTTGAGTTTCTATTCACAGTACCGAGTTAGAATCAAAACCTTTATTTAATCATATTTCTTTGAATACGTATGTAAATGACTTGAATTATTTTTCACACAGGTACATCAAGGTTTATTTAAACTTGAGGTTCGGAAATCCCGAGTTAAGAAAACCGAGTTTTGAGATAACTCGGAAATTTTATTTCAATTAAAATTTCCGAGTTAAATAACTCGGGATTTTCTTTCCATTAAA
>JAULBZ010007422.1:0-11540 GCA_032360805.1 Neoturris breviconis | reverse complement strand
AATACCGTAAAGCAAAATCAGAAAAACAATTACAAAATCGTTTTGAGATTTGGATTTCAATTGTTACTTCAAGTTTTTTAAAATAAATTTTATTTCTGTGATGACACTTTTATTCAGCTCTTTTGTCGCGCTCTGCTCTAATGATGATAAATTGATAAATGATGATAAATTTTTCAGTTAAACATAGATGGCACCTCCTTGTTCCACATTTATAAACGGATGCCTGGGCAGCAATGCTTCAAAAGTAACCTTTCGGTCTTTCAGATTCCATAAGTTTTTTAACAACTCAGTTTTGTTCTCATTCTTCTTATGTATAAATATGTATACATTAGACCATAGGATGGCTTGCAATGTTTCTGTTTCTATATTTTCTTCACTATAGTCAAAGTATTTGAAGGTGATAATCGTATTGTTGAAATACCATCAAAGTTAGAGTTTAAAGCTGGAGAGGAAATGAAACAACACACCAACTTTTGGGCTACTGTGTTTAATGGGGAACGACCTCCCAAGATTATCACAGAAATATATCAAAAAAAGATTTCTGTCAAAGTTGAGGTAAAAAAGCATTATATTCGATGTAGAGGTGTGATTTTTAGCTCACCAAACGAATTTTAGATAGGCTATTGCTATCATTTTGTGGCAGCGTCGGCGATGGCGGTGCCCACTCTTCTTACTAGACCATGTTTCGAAAGTGTGTCCATTTTAATTGGCTTAGAGGCTGTTTCAGGGGATCTAAATCAAAAAAAAAATTTTTTGGCTTAACTATGGTAGGCGACATTGTTTTCGGAAAATCACATAACATTGAGACCGCCGGAAATTTTACTTGACCCCCAGAGAATTGATTTCTCCGATCATGATGACTGACAATCAGTAAAAAGATATTTCCAGCACTGGACAGAACTTGATGAGAAACACCATAGTCTTGTGACTAAGTAGATGATATTTACATAAAAACATGACTTGTTACACCTTTTTCTTGCAATTTCCTGCTAAAAATGATTATATTTTCTCTTATATCTTTGCCTTTTTATTTGTTTGGTAATTTACTTCATTATCTACAGGGTTTATATATAGCCTTTTTAGTTAGCAGTTATATTGATGCTTGTTCCTGATAGAATTTGTCTGCATTTTTCTGATCTTCAAATGATATTGGCCAATCTGTTGAAAAACTTACAAACAAGAAAAACACCACCTACGCCCTTGTTATTTCTTTGCTCTTATATGTGTTTGGTGTAAGTACTGGCTAATTAATTTGTATTGCCATTTAGGTTACTGGCCGGAATCCATTGATTAACCCAAATCCAATTGACAAAAGATATGGGTTCAAACCATTCTACCTAGATAAAGTTGGCAAATACAAAATGACATTTTCAGCTTTACTTGGAAATACATCATGTATGGTATCAAACTCCATTGAAATAAATTTAATTTGTAAGTTATGAATTTTTACACCATGTATGTTACACCATATTTCTTTCATGCGGGTATTGTGTTTTGATAAGTTACCTACAGTACGATTGGTACATACATATGCAGGTACAAAAAATCTAAGGTATATATATTAACACTGACGATGTACAGGGATTTTTTGTTTGCTTAAACAGACTTAATTGCCAAAAAATAAACAGTCAAATGTTTTTGCCAACAATGTTTGCCGAAAATAAAGTCACATAAGGTATCTTTTATAGAAGATGAACCCTGAAACTATGCTCATTGATTATTTATTCATGTCTATTATAAAAAGTTAGTTATTATAACAAGTATGTCTTGGCTCAGTTATTATTTGTTCGTTTCTGTTATAAAAACTTAACACTGAAACAATGTGCTGCGATTATCTTTTGATTTCTGTTATAAAAAGTTAACACCGAAACTATGTTCAGTGCATTGCTGTTTGATTTACGGAAAAAGCGGACATTACCTTCCGTAATTAGCAACAACAAATCAATTTGTAAATTTCTTATCGGCTACAACTTGAACTAAACTTACTTTAATTTGATGAAGTAAACTGTTCTGAAAGCTGGAACCCTCCTGGATATATATAACACTTATTGGTCTCCATAAAGAAAATACATTATTTTTTGCAAAATTCACAGAGCGGTAAAGGCTATTTTCCTGACATGCAGCCTTTTTAAATCGACCTGTGGATGCCAACAGCAAAGCTGTCTGGGTAATCTTTTGGCTAAAAGAAGTGAAGCATGTTGTAGAATAGGAAGGCGGGTGGTTATTTACCCGCTAATTGCATTTTCTCTTCGAAAAAATTATGAGCGATTTTAAAACAGGCCCAAAAATAACCAACCGGTCTCATGTATGGCACACCATAATCTATCATTTTCAGTTGCCATAAAACTAAAAAATCATGCCTGTGGTGCTATTTTTTGCACCCATGGCATATCTTTGCGTCCGTACTGCCAGGGTAGTTTTTGCAGGTGATAAGTAGCAAGAAAACGGTAAGGGAGACAAAACAATCTAAGATATTATTTGTATCGTTTGTGGAAATACGTCGAAAGTAAAATGGATTAAATAAATGGGGTAGGATGTTATTTCCTCCTTTTAAATGTTATTTATATGTTTTGTAGAAAGGTTCTAGAACAGATTTGGTGTATTCTTTTTGCCGCTTGAAGCGAACGGGTCCCGTTTTTTTAATCATTTCTTTGAAATTTTCTGAAAAATCATTAAGAGGAGGGAAGCCTGTAGGACTTGTTTCAGCACTTTCTGGGTTCTAGATGGATTGTTTCGGTTTCTTAGGGACAGTTAGTTACCTTATAAGCTTTCATAAGTCGTTGGGCTTATCTAAACTTGGTTTCGGGTATTTTTTAGCTCAAAACACAATTTTTTTTAAAAAAAATAATTTAGCACATGTACTTTTTTTTATATCGATAATTCGGACACTCTGTTTGAATCCCACCAACATATTATATTATATCTTTGAAAGATAATTTATTAACCTTTCATTTTGACTCCATTTAAAAATATTATTTACTTTTACCAATTTGTGATGACATATAAAAATACGACTCAGGTCCACGCAGAACAGCAGTGCGTGATTATTTGTTTATATATATTATCAAAAAAGTCAAATGCTCGGTGATTATTGGTACATATTTATTATAAAGAGTTAACACTGGAACTATGAGCAGTGAGTATTTGTTTGTGTCTATTATAAAAAGGTAATGCTAAGACTACACTTAGTGCATACCATACTCTAGAATCTGAGGGTAGGAGCAGGAATGAAACCAAATTAGCCAGAAGGGGCACTTTTTGAACAAAAAAGGTATTTTTCCACCTATTTTTTCAGAGGCAGCGTCAGATGTCTGGACTCCCTTTTTGCCTAAAATATGGCCTGTAGTGATTATTGGCTTTTGTATCTATAATAAAAAGGTTAACACTGAAACTATGCACACTGATTATTAGTTCAAATCTATTATAAAAAGTTAAGTTACAACAACCGAAAAACCATCCAAGGTATATCTACGAACACTGAAACTATGCACAGCGATTCTTTGTTCATGTATGTATGGAATTAATTGCCGAAAGAACATTAAAATGTTTCGACAATAATGTTAGCTGAAAATTAAATACAAAAAAGTTAACACTGGAACTGTGCTCAGCGATTATTTGCTCGTATCTATTATAAAACGGTAACACTGAAACTACGCACAGTGATTATTTGTTCCAGCACTAATTGACCTTATTATAATTGACTTTTTTGTGTCTTCATAGCTAATGTTGCCGAGATTGTAAACCTTCTTGATAATCAACCAGAATTTGTCCCAGTTGGCGAGAAAGTTATATCGTTTACATTATCTTTCCATGATGTCTTCGAAAACAGCACATGTTTATTTAAAGATGATGTAGGATCAGTAAAGATAACATGTTCATGTGAGTTGTTGACAATTAAAGGTGTCAAAAACAGTTATAAACCAAATAAAGATGGACATTTAACAGGTAAACTAAACATTTAAACATCTGGTATAACTCGCCATTACTATAATGTTACAATCCCTGTGTCCATCGCATGAGTGCGTTCTTGTTGACATATTAGTTAGGTTTAATAAGAAACATTTACAGGGTACTTGAAGTCTAGGTCCCAACAATTACTTATTTTTCTAACGTGACTGATGTACAGTTAAGAGTTTTGCTTACTGCTTTCTATTTGTAAATAATCACTGTGGAAAAGAGATTTTTTTGTATAACTATGCTGATACCCAAAAATCACTCCTTCACAGTAATTATTTGCAATTCTTTTATTACCACTGACATTTTGCTTGTTGAATTAAGTGAAGTGGAACTTTGGCAATATGCTCAAAGTAATTTATTATTTAGAAGCCTTTCTAATCACTTGGATCAACTAGCATCAATTTTACACTATTAAAAAAAAGTGAGCGCTGTATTAAATTTTGGTGTTGTCAGTATAATAATAAAGCAAGTGGTCAGTCTGGAATAGTGTTTAAACCATTGTGTACTAACTTAAAATTAACTAGTACAATAATTGCTTCATTCATTAATTGCTTCATTTTTGCTTCTTTAGTATCTTGTCTTAGTGTTGAGCCTGTAGATGGACAGCAAATAAGTTTATCGAAAGATTACCAATTTTGGGTTGTTGCAGAGGGAATTGGTGATGTTATGTTCCCATTCAGAGTGGTGACAGGTTAGGAGAGTACTGGACCAATATTCTGGCAATTGATTTGTTTTTTCATCAAGAGGAATACTATCAGTTGCAAGAATATTAATCAGAATAATTGTTGTTTATTGACTTCCGAGTTAATAGTTTATCTTCATCCAAATAATTGCCAATTTGTAAGACCTTTAGCAGTTTAATTTGAGATCCCATTTAAACTTATATTAACTTCTTCAACTTAGATGCGGAACATTGATTTATTAAATGAAATTATAAAAGTTTGAACTGTAAATGGGACTGGTAAATTTGAATGGGAATTTGATTACAATAGTATTGGATTGGTTTTCTCATGACTTACATATGAATGGGATCATCCATAAAGTATGCATGCATGAACGGGGGGAGTTAATACATCAAAGTGAATGAAAGCATACAGTAACGGCTCAGTGGTTAAGCGATGGCACTTATGATCGGGAGGTACTCGGTTCAATACCACGCCCTGGTGAAAATTTTGAGACATGCGTCTGGAAGTACTACTACCTACCTGTTTCCCTGTATAGTAGTTTTGGCCATGTTTTGGGGTCAATAGGGTAGGTTGAGGGTTGTATCACCTGTCAGGAGATTGATTAAGATCTATAGAGGGCAAAAAAGTACCTCTCCTAGTAGTGGCCTCAGCCTTGAGAGAGTGGAAAAATAAAAACAGCGGGTTTAGGGGTATGCTTCGTACATACGCTTTTTTATAAAAAAACTCCAGCACCTTCTTTTTAATGTTTTTCTCGAGTAAAATATGGTGCACAATTCTTTCCAAATTCAAACGGCTACACGAATAAATAACACAATCAATTGGTTAGCAACTAAAAGAATGAAAGAGAATGAATAACAAAAATATTCTCGGAACACCTGGGTTCCTTGACATGTATTACGCATTTAAGAAGGAAAATTAAGCAAAAGCCAAAAAATTATATTTAAAATTAGATGTTGCAATTCAAAAAATGGTTTTGGTGGAAATTATGCGACAAAATCTTTAATGTAGCTATACAAGGGGGAGGGGGTGGTCAATTATTCAATTGACAAAACTTAAGGTATTTAATTTATTTAGGAAAAATAGAATAAACACCACAATCATATCCTTGTATTCTGTTTCTTTTTAATATAGTTAAATTACTATCTATTATCTATGAAACTATATATGGGATTTTTGTTTTAAATAAAAATTGTTTTTAAAAAAATTTGAATAAATTTTTCCTAAGAAATATTTGAGGGGGTGTTTATTGAAATTTTTGCTACATGGGGAGAGGATGCGTTTATTTGAAGGTGCCACTGCTTTACGGTAAAGAACATTTTATAAAAAAGGACAATCTTCTCTTGAGTTCTTAACAGTTCTTATGGTGAATTACAACAACTTCATTTGTTGATTTTATGTTTATGTTATTTATCTCCCCCTTTCAACAAAAGATCTAAATACTATTTTAGTGTAGTTTTATACTTGGTTTAATATCTACTATACATTTACTTATGAAAGTTAACTTGGTACAACAAAACACTACTAGAAATGGAAATTTTAATGGCTGCCTTTTTCATGACATTGACATGTTTTTAGTTGTGTGCTCGATGGGCGTATTTTATATTTTTGAGATACAATACTTATCTCTGAGAAATATAGGGGAGGAGTGGTTGTCCATATAATACTCAGATATGTACATGGGGATAGGGTCTTCAAAAAGCATATGGATGCATACAGAGGTGTGAGAGGGTTAAAAAACAGTAAATTCTTGTTTAGGTACTTTATGGATGGTATCTATTCTTTTGTCATCAAAGAAACAGATCTTTAACCCCAGAATCTGTAAATTATAGACATTTTTTATTTCTTTTTAGGACCACCAACAAAAGTTCAAACAACGCAACTAGCCTCATACGAGTTTGAAAATTATGAAAGCTTTCCTGAATTTGAAGTTAAAGTTTTAGACAAATGGAACCAACCTAGTGCTATTCGAGATAAGACCTATAGACTTGCTTTAATGTGTGATGCATTTTCGCAACCAATACTGTTGTCATCAATATCAAATGGAAAAGCAAAGTTTCCAACGACATCAATAAAAGTTTCAAACTTAACTAAGCCTATTGATAAAACTGTCAATATCGCTTTGGTTGTACCTGAGAATCAAAAGAAAAAACTTTCCATAAAAAGTGTGATAAAAGATTTACATAAGTTTGACATTCAAATCATTCCAAGTAATATTTGCCAGAAAATAAATATCATCCAAGTTGGCAATAAAGAAGAAACCACTGATAACTATTTAAGTTTAGATGCTTGTGCAGGTTCCACTGTTGGCAACTTAAAAGTGATTGCTTTTAGTCAAAATGGAAAGAGGTTGACCGATGTAGAATTTCTTGCCCAAGAACCTCATATCACAACTACTTGGGCTGAGGTACGTGTAGAAACAGCACTGCATCTTGTTGAAAAATTCCAAATGTAGCATCACAACCTTTTATTGATATCTATGGACATTTGATTTGCATGGTGTTGTGTTTATTATATATGTCAGTAGGTTGATTTCTCTCCATCTCTTTATTTGTTATGACTTACTTGATGGTTATGTGTGCTTCTAAAACCTCGTCTCCACTCGGTTCTGTTATTGACAATTTGAATTACCTTGCTATATATATATATATAAATATAATAAACAAGATGTATCAATCTGATAAGTAACAAAATATCCCACATAAATGGGACAAAAAATGAAAAGAAATAGAGAAACAGTAAATGTGGTGATAAGTTAAGTTAATAAATTTGACAGATCTCATTTGTTACATTAAATCACCTATGACTTCAGCAGTGGGCACATTGTATTTGCGAGAACGAATACAAATAACCGTTGTTTGTAGGAGACAAAAATAATGTTTTCTCTTGACCCAGGCCTAGGTGGTTGAATAATCAAGCTTCAGTTTTTCTGCACATAATTCACTTAGTCTACTATAGAAACGTTTTGTTTCTACTCATTCCACCATTGGAGGAGAAAATCAGTGGTATAAATGTCCCATTTTCTCCGTCTAAAACACATTGATTGTATTTGCGTGTTTTGGTTCTTTCCATCGCCTTTATCGATGTACCTAGACTTTGGTTAGAGTAGCTTGGAGCGAAAGGGTAGAAAACCCTTATATCCACAAATGCTCTTTGCAACTTTTTCCAAAATCCACGAACACTGATGTCGGCACGGAGGTCATTGGAGCTATCAGGAGTACTCAATAATGTTGGTTCTTTAATAACGTCTTTACATACTGTACTCAATAAATTGAAGGTGACATCTACTAACCCGTTGTATCTAAGTAAAATAAGGCCACCATCCTTACATGACATTGAATGATCGACTGAAAATCTTTTTCCACACACACACAGATTAGGGAGGTTTTTAAAGTCCCATCCATATCGAAGATTTATAGCATCATAAAATCGATCTGAGAGTGTAATTAAACTTGTGGCAGTACCCAGATGTACAGTATGCTGATTGTGGATAAAATATAGCAATTTTCAATAGTAGAGTTAACTCTCTCACCCATTCATCAACTTTGTCTTTCACATAGGCTTTTTTGTACGATTTGCTATTAATAGCTGCACCTAAATGCTGTGATGTTGATTTATGTTTCTTTAAAAATCGTTTTTGCAAGGTCAATTTTTTCTGGCTTTGCGATCAATTAAGATTTGCTAGCTTTTAGAAAATAACCAATTCTTGGACCAACCACATTTACGGAATTCCAACATACTAATAAATTCTTGATTTTCCCTGCACAGCTTAGATCGTCAGCGTATGCAGCATGTTTTGTATTATCAGTAGATATGTAATTTCGGAAAGGAATAGACGCTGTGCATACATAGGCATCGTGGATGGATCGCCTTGTGTTGTGCCTTTGCTTGATAAGATCTCGATACCACCAGTTACAAACAGTCTTGCATTGAAGTGGTAGCTGTTAATAACATACGTCACAATAACTGGACACATCAATCGGATGTTGTGAAGCATAACTTATCTGTTGATTCTATTGAATGCATTGTCAGCGTCAACAAGAAGTATGGCATCGGTTTCATCATCTGCAAATATGTTTCTCATGGCACTTTGCCATTATAGCTTTTGAAATTATGCGACGTAGCACTTCTTCTATACCAATTGGTCAAAGTCCAGGGTTTTTATCTAAAGGTACGAGTTTGCATGCGATGTGTGTTTCAAATGAGCCATCCTGACCACAAAATCTTTCACTGTAAAGTTTTTGTGCAAATTTTGCTATTTTATCACACAGATTTTTGCCATTTTCACCAAATGTGGTAGATGTTAGAATCCGCCTCTAGTATAATAGCCCACAACTTGTAGAATCAGATAGAAGACGCAATGCAGGGTTAACTTTTCCTTGTAACATTAGGTTGTTAAATTGCTTTGCGGTTTCTTCGATTGATTTTGATCTATTTTGTTCTTTTAGTCGTGATTGGATAAATCTTTTTTTTCTAACTAAAGAGTCAAAATCACCCTCATTCCATTTGTCGATGCGTGAGACAATCAGCATGATCTTTAGTCTTGGAATTTTGACTAGGTTTTTGTAGCAGAAGAGATGGCATTATCAGTAATGCTTTTAAAGATATTTTGCAAAAAGGTGTGTCATTTATCCATTCGCTGACTAATCTTGTGCACTCATCGATGTATATCTTTTCAATTTTCCCAGATGGTAATAAGAACAGGTTTCTTTTTCATTTCACTATTTCGTTATATTGCTTCTAAAGTTTGAGTTACATCATTTAAGGACAGTTTTCCCCAAATAGGCTGATGCAACTCGCCCAATTTGGTTTGCAATGCAATGGATTTCTTTTCTTTTGACGTTAATGAATGTAAAAGTCTGTTAGTTTCATTTCCTTTGGATTCATTACTGTTTAAAATTAGCGTTTGCATCAAAGGACCTTTGCATTTGTTTTTATGGTTAGAGCGTCTCGACTTCGATGAAAATGTTCTGTGACATAAATTACATGGGTACATTACACTTTCCATGGAACTATTATTTGGTAAGTCAACAATTGATTTTGATGTACATGTTTGTTGCGATAAAGGTTGCGATAGAGGTAGAACTTTGTCGCGTGTGTCATAGTGTTTGTGTCTATAATTTGGATCAATACGAAAGAATGCACATAATGTGATGGGTCCATCTCAGTCATGGTCTCCCTCTGCTGTGGATTCTATGTATGTGGGATAATGTGTCTATTGTTAGTTAATTGTTATAAATTTTAACAATGCATTAGGAATGGCCTTTCGAACGCTTTGAATTTTGCATCAACCACTGCCCAGTCTGCGATTTATGTCGATGTAGCAGTTATTCTCTTCTGTGAAGTGATTTCCAAGGTACATCAACCTATTTCTTGGTTGATCAGTTCTAAGTTGATGTTATATCTATTGAGTTTGTGGTGTGCGATATGGCCATTGTTTTCATTTGTTGGTGCTTATTAGAAAATCATTTCATGTTTTCTATGGAAGATGAAACGGATTGGAGGTATTGATTGCTGTCTGCATTGGCATCTGCATTGTCTGCATATCCAAAAAAACTTATGTGCATTTGAAAATAAATGCATATGTATTTATGTTAAATCTTTCTTTTTCAGGTCTGAGAATCAGACTTGTAGACAATATGCCTGTGCAGATATGGTTTATAACATATTCCATGCATTAAAACACAACATTATTGATCTGTGACTATTATACAGAAATAGATGGTTTAGTTGAATCCAAAGAAACATCCATCGCAGTGTTGCCTGACAGAAAGGAATGTGAATGGAGCATATCCATTATAACAATAATCATTTTTTTTATCTTATGGTGTAGGTGAATCCATCGAAACTTCCATTGCTACCTGATTGTCCAGTTACAAATATCATTCAAGTTAATGTACAAAATGTTCAGTGTTTTTGTAAATATAATGGCTTTGAAATTCGAAATGAAGCAAAACTTAGAATCTCTGTCACATCAGGTAGACCAAGCTTCAATATAACTGTTGGAAAACATCTGCTGAACTCAAAAACACAAGTGAAGTCCAGCAGTTATGTTGAGGTCGTGAAGACTTTGGCTTAGTATTTTTGTGGGTAGTATAACTCATACATACTTTATACCCTCAGTTTGTAAAAAATAACTATCCCTCTACAATCAATGAAAAAGTAAAGTTTTTTAAAATGTTTCTAAGCATTCATAAAATCATTCATTTGCTATAATTGTTAAGGCAATCTTTACCCATAGCAGAACCCACCCTCCCTAAACAACCCTGAATATAACTGTTGGACATCACCTGTGGAGGAGTGTTTTTTGAGTATAGTGTTCAGTGTTCAGCTTAAAACACTACTCAAAACACTTGCTAAACAAAGTTAAAATTGTAGCAAAGTAAAACGAATAAACACAAACCTAGGTGATTCTTCCCTTCAATTAAAGGTGATTACTTTCAAATCTGCCCAGTTTTTGAAAGTCTTTTTTAAGTTTTGTATTCACAGTTCATGTCCTAATGATCCAAGAGTCTAAAAAGTGTAGAAGTCCTTTCTTATTCTAAATATTCAAGCTGATTCAAATACTGCTGGGGCAAACACATAATTTTAGTTACTTGTATATCCACCTTCAGGAATTGTTTTAACTATTCTTTACTGTTTAACTTATTGTTTAGTCACATTGTGCGATCATCACGAATTGACCGATCTCCAAAAATATGTGTATGGAAAATAATAATTATAAATTGTACAAATGGAAGTTAATCGCAAGTTGTCGATCGCTCACTGTAATATAATGAATGGAAACCCAACTTAATTTTAATCTAATGATTCTGTTATAGGGAAACCAATTAAGTGGTCATTCCAACCATTGTCAATGCATGTTAACTGTGATAAAAAGAAAGATTTGAGCGATGCAGT
>JAULBZ010007421.1:0-11540 GCA_032360805.1 Neoturris breviconis | reverse complement strand
TGACATTTTCTGACATTAAACATTAATTTCTCTGACATTTTCGAACATTCTCTGACATTTGTCTGATGCTTCCTGACACTATGTTTCTGACATGTTCTGACGGTACCAAATATTTATATGTGTTTGTCTGACAGAAACTTTTTGTCTGACATTTAGGGACATATGGGATGCGTTGTTTCCTATTCTGACACTTTGATACCTTATAGTGTGATGTAATTCATATTTATGTGCTAGGTTTAACTATCATTTGGTTTGGTGAACTATTTTCAACATCGTACCTTTGATTAACAAATCAGTGCTAAATACATGATTTGCATCCTTGCTCTACACATTTTCTAATACTCCATCTGTGCAGTCAAAGTCAATGTAAATAATCACTGTGGAGGAGGGACTTTTGCTTTGTATCCTGAAGCTGTTCTCAAAATTCACTCCTCCACAGTGATTATTTGCTTCGTTTAACATGATTCTTTTAAGATCATACCTGTTTTGAACTCTTTTTGATGGTTAGCAAATTTAGATTTTTAAATTCCATTCCCAAATATTATGAAGTTTGTACTGTAAATTCTCTGATTAGTGCCCACCCTCGAATAAGCGCACCCCTTCTAAGTAGCACACCCTAATTAGGAAAACAAAGCATGCCACGACGGAAGGAACTTGTTGCAACAATGAGCCTGAACATGATCCGTTCAAACCTATCACAGACACTGACATCAAAGAGGCATCAAATGAATGTCAACTAATCAATGATAACGATTTGAATGATGACTATTTGACATTTCTTTAAAAGTTAATAAGTACCTCCCTTGAATAAGCGGTCCACTTAAGTGCCCATTCAAAAAGTTGAAAAATTTAATAAGAGGATTTATGGTAAGAATTAAAAAATGATTTCATGTTTTTCCACTTTAGAAATTTATTTGTACAACATTACGACCTACACAACTAAAGTTCACAGAAGTATATGATTACGATGGATGCTCTGAATTTGTAGCAGATTATTTAAATTTCCAACCTTTAGATCCTTCTATTGATTTGGTATGTCATAAGTCTACAAAGGAAATATCCTCCTCGTTATATTTTATATTGTTGCTGGTAATTAACACTATTGTTTTGGGTAATGACAAGTGTTTACTCAAGCCATTACAGTGTTTTATCTCAAAGTTATTGGAATATTTTTACTTTTAGGTCTTCTGATTATCATTACCCTTTTTCAGGAAATATTATGAATTTTCTATTTATGAGGAACTAAAAATAAAATAATAATATTTACAGTGAGTCAACAACAGTCTTGCAATTGAATGGTGGAAATGAGGAATCTTGTTAATATGAGGTTTATGTGGTCAGATCAAATGAAAGCAATGAAGATTGTTGCGATCGGCTGAAAGTGCTGAAGAAACCAATCAATTGAAAGATTTTTGACTTAGAACTGAACTGCATTGTCTAAATATATAATTTATTTTTTATGTAGCCACTTGTTTTATCATCACCTACAACTGTGATAAAAAGACAACAAGGGAGTTGTTTTGACTATTGTAATCTTCTATGTTCACTTTTGATTGGTTCTGGATATGATGCTTATTGCGTTAGTGGCTATGCTACTCGAGAAGTTACGCTAATGGATGAAACAAGGGAAATTTGTCCACTCTTGAAAAAAGTGAATCAGGTCTAAGTACAAGCTTTTTGTTTTCTTAACAAAATGTCTGCAAAGATATAAATGATCAGATAATTTGTTTTACTACTTAAGAATAAATAGCTTTTAAGGCTTGTCACCTATTCCATTATTTCTGAAAGTGAAAATATAATATCTGAGGTGTCTGAGGTGAGTCATTGTAGCATTTAGAACTAAGGAACCATGACTAAACAAAATGCATGCACTACATCTATTATAGGTTGAAAACAAGGAAAGCAAAACAGAGGCAAGAAAATATGCTGTTAAGCCACCTAAAGATTTAAGAAGCAAATTTGAAGCTAATATGGAAGCAAAGAAACAGAAAGAAGAAGAAGAGAAAGAAAGAAAAATACTTGAGGAACAAGAACAAAGAATAACTGTAAGTAACTGTTGCAAATATTTTGTTATTTGACAGGTTACACAAAACTTTTAAAACATTGCATCAGCCATTTAGTTAACTTGTTTGAACTGTTCGAAAGCGATGTAATGTAATATCTTTGTGTTCATCATAAGAGAAATAGTAGAAAACCTGGAATAATTCAAGAAGAGAATTATTGAAGTAATTATCAACAATCCCTCCTCCACTGTAATTATTTGTTTTTATTTAGAACACTGCAATGCAATATTGTAAATCATCATATAATTGTTGATGAGATAAACTTCAGAATGCCTTTATCTTGTAAGAAAACACACACATCTAATGCAATGCTATCAATAAGGTTGCTCCTGTTATACAAACATTTGACATCAAGTTCATTTAATTACTTCTAGGAACTAGAAAAACCACCTGGTGATAAATTGTATGGTCTACGAGTTCATTGTTGGATTTTGGTACTGTCTGGTAAACGTGATGTTCCTGAAAGTTTTTTTATTGAAGCTCTTACTGGGCAAACAAAGCCTCTCGATTATACTGGTTATCTTGGAATTGAAAGTATATGGAATCACTATAATGTATGGATCAACATGCAAGACTGTTCGCAAGGTGTAAAGGTAAAATTAACGAAAATAATCATATGTCAGTTTAACACAATTCTTTAAATCCTTTTTCTTAAAAATACCTAAGATGAGGCCCAAAATGAATTAAAGTTAGAGTCAGGAGTTTTATGGTAGTTTTATGGTTACTGAATATTTTCAATAATGTGCCATAATCGAATCTAAAGTAAATCTAAATAATAGTAATGACTGATAGGTACCCACTTATTTGGGTAGCATGTAAATAATGCAGACCAGATGTAAAATGTAAAATAATGTAAAATAATGACCGAATATGAAAAATAAAATGTCACTGAAGTGGGAGCTGATACTCATTTTAATATTAGGTTGTGATTATAAAGATAATAGCAGATAAAACTTAATTAAAAACATTTTGTAAATTAGTTAGTCTAAACATGAAAAATGAAAAGTCACTGAAGTGAGAGTTCATAATGATTTTAGTATTCACAATGTGATTACAAGGATAATGCAGCATAATTAAAAGTATTTTTGAAATTTTAAGCCATATAACCATATAACCATAATTTAGGTTTAGCTACTCATCGTATTTCTTAAACAACAAATTTATATCAAGTTCTGCAGCCTGATTCACATGTGTGAGATTTGGAATGGAGAAATTGAACGTATTCTGTGAAATAGGCTACAGTTCCGCAAAATAATATTGGCTGATAAATTCTGGTGAAATTTTATTTAAAAAATAAATTAAAAAAAATCGTCTCTCAGCAAATTTGCAACTCCCCAACTCCCATACCCGTGACTCCCTAACTCTTCAGCTCGCAACACTCTAACTCCCTAACTCTTAACTATTCTCACACTCATAATTCATCTGTAATGAACAATCTTCTTTTAAGTCAAGAATCTTGATATTATTCATACCTATTTTCCCACATAAGTGTACCTCATTTAAAGGTGCATGCGTTTTAGTCCCAAAATTTCCGTATAACTTCTGATCCACTTATCGTATTAGGCCCAAAATTGGTGACTTTTCACGTTATTGTATTTGAATACTTTTGATTCCACTTTTGGCCTTCGGGACCGGATATTTTCAATTTATATTTTTAAAATTTAGTATTATTTTAGTCTACAAGGCATTACAGCGACTTATTATTATGTAATACTAACAGTTGATAAAACATTCATAATTAGCAAATATAACAATATACCTAATTTCCTAAAAAATTTCATTTTTGCCTTACAAGTCAGATTTTCACAGGTACTGCGGTTGGATACTCACATTCTGCATGAAATGGTGACGTTTGTAAATTTTTATTTTCAGATAGTAGAGAGCCTGGGATATATTACGACCAAGTTTCAAATAAAACATAGCAGTAGTTCGAAAGTTATTGGGGGTGTGGTATATTGTACCCCCCCCCCACCCCCCATTCATAAATTACTAAAACTTCTAAGTGATTTTCAAGAAACATAAATATGATATATGGATTCAATGTCATCACATGCATCACAATTATGATGTGCTTTCGTTATTTTCTCTTTAGAATTTATCTTATGATTTGGGTGATGCATTAAAATGGGAATTTATGTTCCCAGGGACAGATAAACCTTTGCTGGTTATTCCAAATGTTAATGAAGATTTACTAGAGATTGATGATGAAGAGGTTTGTAGTTTTTTCTGTTCAAATAAATATGAATCTGAAACTATACTACAACCTCCAATCTGCAGAACCAATAAAGAAATGTGTTTCTACATGGAAATCCAATCGTCAAAAAAGCTCTCTGCGAATATTAATACATTACCGCAGATATAAGGGACCTGGAACTGTTTGTAATTTTTAGCCCACCAAACAAAGTTTGGATAGGCTATTGCTATCACTTTGCGGCAGCGTTGTCGTCCCGCTTTTCTTTACAGATCATTTTCCTGAAGGGCTATCATTTTGAATTACGGGACCAGCATTTGTGGCGATATTCTAGAAGGGCTCGCCAAAATATTCTTGGTTTTGTCAAGTTTTGGGCAAAAAGGGTCTAAATTGGGCCAATGGACTGAAAAGGCATGGTACAGTTCTGAAATTTGGTTATGGCATTGTAGGCAATATTACAAGACCGCTGGCGAAATCTTTTTCAATTTCGTCAACTCAGAACCGAGTATCGGCGAAAAAAGATTTTTTTCAAAAGTAGAGACTTTTGAATTCTATGAGGTTTTGACCACATTCACCTAAATAACATGCTAAAATGATAAAGGAGAAGTGGAGACTTAGAAATGTTTTGAGAATTTTAAAAATTTCAAAAGTAAAGACATTTTTGACATTTTAATTTTCTATGAGACTTTGACCTTGAACATTTTTTGTCAGACATTTTGTTGTATTTTGGTGAAGCTCTCTCCTCAATATTTTAACATTTCAAGAATTGAAATCTCCATTTTGATCTTGGGAAGCTTCCTTCTTCAATTTTGAAATAAATATTAATGTGTATTAATGTGTATTCACTTTAGGGCCATTTAATTACCATCATGAGTATAGCTGTTTATAACATTATTAATGACTCCTGATTCAAATTAGAAATATAATGAGAATACACAATTCAACAAAGATGGAGTTTTTTAATAAAATAAATAATTGTATGTTACTTTCAATTCAAATTATAATGACAATACACAATTCAACAAAGGAAGGTTTGTGATTAAAATAATAAAATTGTTTTAATGAATACATAATCTTCTATTTCATTATTCTTTAATTTTTTTTTTAATTTTAATAACAGATGATGACAACCACTTATATATACTTATTTTATTAACTTAATAGATTAAGCTTTGAATATTAAGTATTAAAGTATTAACTTTTAAGTATTAAAGTATTAAATGCATGGTTTCTATATACCTACATCTATATATGCATGTACAGGCATATACATGCACTAGTACAGTATGTATGATCAAAGCATACCCTACTATACATAATAGTCTGAATAGGCTATACAGTGTAACAACTAATACTATAACATAAGTGTATTCTCTATTTTTTTATTTGGTGTGTACATAATGCTATGATGTATAATTCATGTTTGTAATTCATATATCCACTATGGAGGAGTGACTTTTGAGCATTGCTTTAGGCTATGATTTAAATTTCTGTCCTTCCTTCAAAGTTATTTGATATAATTTTATCTTGATAATGGTGTTCCAATTGTTTATTTGAATTGAAACTTTATCAACTTAATGAGGACATAAAATCTTAATGCTATGCAATATTTGAGTGTTTGTCCTTGATGTGAAATTTCACTACTCTCCTCCACAGTGACCTGACATAATTTTTACCTTGAAAATTGTGTTTCCAATTGTTTATTTGACCTGAAACTCTACCATCAAATCGCTACCATCAAAAGTAAAGACATATTTCAAACACTGTATAATGTGTGTATGCAAATCATATTTATGTGCTTAGGTTTAACTTTCACTTGGTGTGGTGGGCTACTTTCAATGCCGTACCTTTGATTTAACTTTCCACTTTATATTTGGCTGAACATATTATTGCGATTCTAAAATTCTAAAAGTATATTTTGTTCAAAATTATTTGTAAGAAATTTACGTTAATTGACACGAATGATTGAATTTTCTCATAAAGTATAATTAAATAATATTTATTCATCAACTACTTATTTACTTTTGACGCTGAATTGTCAAATTGAAAAAAACAAACACCAATATAATTTTCCTTTAAAGAAGAAAGAACTCAGTAAAATTTTGACAACAATGAATTGCTAATACCCAACAATACTAATTGTCAAATGTCTCATAAAGGTTCATTATTAGATTGCTGAGGCAAAGTTCCCATCCTTTCCATACGTAGATGGTGAGCGAATAGCTTATGTGTATTGAAAAATAATTTTACCTAACATACAATTAATAATAAGCAATTTTGATATATATCTTTATGATTTAGGATGAGGTAGAAGAAAGTAGTATTGATACACCTCCATCGTGGGTGAAAAAAATTGAAATATCATCAAAAGGTAGAAAGTCAATTATTTTGTATTTTACATTTCTATAAAACTTCTTTGGTCCAGCAGTCACTTTTTAAACTTCTAGAATTTGAAAGATGAATGCATTCAAATAGCATGCCATCAAGACTAGACTCACAAAGGAGAAAACTGTTTGGCTAAGCTAATAAAATGAAGGTCTATTGCAGGCTGGCAATGTGAATGGATTTCTGAGAAATCAAAACATCTGTATATCTTATCAAGCAAATATGATGTATAGTAAAACTACTACCCAATGGACAAAAATTTGTTCAAAGTCCGCAGAAAAGACTTCAGAACAACGTTGGAAACGTTAATTTAGTGTCTTTACTGCAGACTTTGAACAAGATTTTGCCCATTGGGAATTGGGTACCTGCTACTTTGTTTAGATTTTCAAACTCGGTGTCCACATGGTAAAAAGACAGTTTTGTACAAGAAAGCAAAATTGGAAAATTATTGTGAATATTTAAACAATGATGGTTTAATTTGTCGAATATCAATTGCTAATGATAACGAATGTAAGAGTCAACAGTCATTCGTCCATTGTTTATACTATGTTTCATTTTGTGACTTGATAAGAGTCAACAGTCATTCGTCCATTATTCTATACTATGTTTCATTTTGTGACTTGATAAGAGTCAACAGTTATTCAACTTGTCCATTGTTTATACCATGTTTCTTATTGTGGTTTCCTTCCCCGTCCCCACCATCTTATTCGTGGATACAATATAGTTTTTGTTGTTGATGTTCTCTGTAAATTTTCAAATTTTACTCCTGCATTGGACATGCTGTATGCTCATGTAACACAACCCATCCATCCACACATCTCTATTAACATTTATTAAAATGGTATGTCTACTGGGATATAGACAGTGCTCGATATAAGAGCAAATAATCACTGTGGAAGAGTGTTTTTTTCAGGCTACAAGGAATCTGTTTCTTCACAGTGATTATATTTTTCTGTTCTAGTGAAAAATGTAATTGAAGTTCAAGAGATTTATAAAAATCGTGCAGATAAACTAGAGAAAAAAGTCCACAATTTGGTATCTGGTTGGATTACTGAGTATTTTCTACCTGGAAGATCGCAATCTCTCAAAGGTTAATTATATTTAGTATAACAGTGTATTGGAAATATTTTTATTTGAGTTTTACCAAAGTTTTCCCTTATTATGCAAGAGCTTATAACTACAAATAGAAATCAACTATGAGACATTTTACGAATTTTGAAGAATAATACACCACAAGTAAAATATAATCGCTTAAATCGACCTTTGGGAATACCAGAGAATTTACTCGGTGATTAAGATTTAGGATTTAGGATATTAGGTCTTTTTGTACCCAGGCTCTTGAAACAAATTCTAATTCTTGCTAATCAAAATTTATGGTTTTTTGTCTAAGTTGAAATTCCCCATTTCACTTTGTCTCCGTTATTTATTTATTTCCATGATTGCAGATTAGAGAGATATGCATGGAAGAAAATAAATATAACCCTGCGTGTAAACCTGTTGTTTAAAATGATGTAAAATCTTAACATTTTCAATGCTTTTATTTTATTTTATTTTTTCTCCAATCGCGATATTCATTTCCCGCCAAATTCTCCAATGTATGATGATGATTAAAATCTACTACCTTCGAATTTTGCGAACTACAGAGATTGCAAAATTTTGTACGTAATTCCCTTTACAGGTACAAAAATCACTTTTAGAATTTTCTTGAAATATCTGCCTACTAAAGTCCATATGAAATCTTATCTAGTTAATAATCCTGAAAGTTTCAAGGATGAATACTGGTGGAGATTGAAGGCGTAGAAAATTATGTATTTTCGATGTTCACCGTGTGGCAGCCATCTTGTTTGGCCAGACATTTTCCGTTTTCAGAGTACAGAATCGCTCGTTTTGATACTTCCTAATATTTTTACTTCCAGATTTTGAATTTTTTGACAAATGATTATGTGCGTTTGAGGTAAGGCTCGTATTAGGCATCATATTGTTTGTAAAGTATCACGAATTTAAACAGAACAATCTGCAGCAATCCCGGAGGTGCTGGATTTAAAACCAACTGTTTATTTACTTGTAAATCTTTTGTTTATATCTCAGAGCATTCATACAAAGCATCATCACCTGTTCCTGAATCAGAGAGATTATTGACATTTTATGCGAGGTAGCTATTATATTTGTTTGTCGGTATTTGCTATAACTGTAAGTCATTTATTATATACCTTAATGTTCCTTTTTCTTAGCTGGTTCTTATGGGAGCACTTCTGACAAAGAAAAGAACCATGAATTCGAGGGTGGTAAAGTCAAGGCCGTATCGTAAAATTATTTCCTCATTCAGAAGTGGTTTCCTGCCAACCACCTATGCAGATCTACCTCTGTTAGTCCATTCAGTCATGCTAGACGACTTGACCCACTGATAATCTGATATTGGGGAGAACATGTCACACGCCATGAAAATGCACAATTGTAGTTGAATAAAGTTTTAAGCCCGCAAAACAATGTTTGAGAGAGTTTGAAAGAGTAGTAATTTCTTAATTCTTGGCAAAAGAGGCGAAAACAATTTTTAATTTGTCGAATTAAGGGACCGATTAAATGGATTACAAATGATTACATTTGCAATCATTTGAATGAAATAACGGTGCGAAATTTTCGGCCATGTGTCGAACTGAAATTCTTACATGTAATCGGCCCATAAAGGTTCGGCGAATAATTATGGCCAGTGAAGATGGAGTCATAAAATGATCTTTTTTAATCAATCTATGCCACAACGTTTCCAATATTAAAGGAGCTAATCAATTTACATTCCCATACAGATCCTATTTATGATTCTGTTTAGTGCACGTGTTGATGGTTTGAGTAAACGTGAAGAATCGTCTAAAGAATTAACCGAAACATTCATCGGACGAGAAGATTTTCTATCATATAGACACGCAACGTTTCAAGATAGAGTGAAAAAATTTGGACCTCAGGGATCAAATCTTCGACCAATTGCTGTAAGGGACCATACCCTATTTATTGGAGTAAACGCCCTGACTAAAATAAACGCATATCTTAAATAAACGCCTCTATGAAAAAATAGAAAATTTAATAAACGCCCCCTTTAATAAACGCCCCCATCCATAAACGCCCCCATCCATAAACGCCCCCTTTAATAAACGCCCCTAATTTAATAAATGCCCCCATCCAGAAATATTACAGGAACAGATGCTCATGATTTGTTTCAAGCAATGGATTTGGATGGTCAAGAACAGCATGGCCTTACTTAGTGGTGTTGAAGATTTCGAAATTGTATTGAACGAGAAGTACTGTAAACGTCCTTTTTGAATAAACGCCCCTGCTTGAATACGGTATCCTAATTGTTTTTCGAAAATGTTAATTAGCAACTATAATCTAATGAATTCTGCTAAAATAAATCTACGATGAAGAGTGTTATGTCAACGAGCTTGCGATTGATTGGTTTTTCTTTGACTATCTTCTCCACTAAAAATAGGAGACGGTATAATGAGAGAGGATATAATGAGAGTGAAACATAGAGTTCCATATAACTAGAGATAAGCAACATGGCGGAGTGTATTAATGTAAAAAAAATCAACTATATCTATATCAACTGTATCTTTCGTTTCACCTTAGAAAATGGTTGAACGGTTTGAGAGAAATATAACTAAGAGCGCTGATACAGATATTGGTGAGCGATCATTTCTTGTATCTGATGATCGTATTGCTGTAAAATTTCATTTGGAAGAACAAAAGATTACAGCGTCAACAAGAGAGTTCATGAAACCGCCAAATTTTTCTCTTGACAAAGCATCACAACTAAATTTTACATCAGATATGACTAATGCTTTCCAGGTATGTTTCAGCAAGCGGTTCCAGATACAATTTATTTTGGACTGTAGTGTGTCTACAGAGTTTCTCCGCGTGTAAGACCACAATAGCATGAGAGTAAAGGTTGATTTCCACTAAGCGAAAATTTTTGCTGCCGACTTCAATTTCTACAAATGGAATGTCTTCTTTTGGCTTTTGCAGCAAATTTTTCGCCTAGTGGAAATATGCCTTAAGGGGCCGAAAGTTGGTTTCAAACACACCTTTTTTGGAGGTTCAAATAAACTTTAACTTTGAACAAACTTAATAAGATTAGTTTCTTCAATACAAAGTATTTATTTCTAGTCCAATGCAAGATCATTGAATCCTTTTCTGTTAATTTTATTTTTAACATTTACAAAAAATTCTTAATTCTTGCAAGTACCGTAATTAGTCGAATTAGCGTGGTTCTCGAATAAGCGTCTCACTTTTTAGTTAAAGTTTAAAATAAGCTCCGCTTTCGAATAAGCGCAGCACTATTAACTAAATGCGACGCTTATTTTTCAATAAATATGCAAACAGATCTGTTTTAGTCTACAACCCCTCACATAAATAATGAGACTATTTTCGAATTTTAGCGAGCAATACAAACCACAGCAGCCTAGTACTCAGGCTCTTGGTACAAATGCGAATTTCCGTGCAGTTCGTCTTGCTAATCAAAATTTAAGTCTTTTTTGCCTAAGTTGAAATTCGGAATTTTTACACAAATTTCAACTTGTCTCAAATATTTATGTAAGGGTTTGTAGCTTTAGACTTTCCATGTGCGTTAAATTACGATTTCGTCCGATTCTCGTTTTATCTTCCGATTTTCTCAAATTGGGCTACCTTAAGGATAAAATTATGGCGGGAATAAATTTTTGCGGAATTAATTTTTTCGGATGAGCTATGCAGGGTTTGAAGGGTAGTGTGAAACATTGCGGGATTTATTTTTGCGCTTCATGTTCTAAAAAATGAAATTTGACAGAGTTTATGGAATTCATTTTTGCGGTTTCCTAGCTACAACCGATCGTATAAATTATGAGACATTTTACGAATTTCAACAAGCAATACAA
>JAULBZ010007420.1:0-11541 GCA_032360805.1 Neoturris breviconis | reverse complement strand
GATTTTTGAGCATAGCTTCAAGCTGTAAAATCTTTATTGTTATTTTGTTATAGGTAAAACATACACACTCATGTCAAATGATGGGATGTCTGTTCGTATTGTTTACCAATGTTTTAAAGTTATAAATGCAGATAGACGACACAAATATACTGTAAGTACAAACTGTGAATTCATCTATGATGCTCACTCACAAACATAATCATTATTGCAAGTAAATAATGTGAATGTACAGACTGTGTTTATTTTAAACGCAGGTTTTTTAAAACAGTCATTATTTTGAAATAAGTCATGGTTGAAGTAACCAATAATTATAATGGGCTTTCAAAACATCTTCGATTATTTTGAATTCCCATTATTTTTGATTCACTGTGAGTTAACGATAACTTTGGCAAGCCTGAATATAATCGCCGGTCATAACGTTTGGAGGAGTATTTTGTGAGTACAGTTTTCAGCTTCATGGCTTACTCCTCCACCAGTGATGTTGGGCAGTTATATTCGGGTTGCTGTAATTTAATCTTCAGATTGTAAAGCTTTACCTGTAAAATGCATAGAGCTTATGAAAGGTTCATTATATTGACTTTTTTATAATAGTAGATAACATTTTGTTTTTAGAATATGTGCTGCAGTGCTTGAATTAGGAACAAACAATCAAGTCTGAATATAACTGCCGGACATCACCTGTGGAGAAGTGTTTTTTGAGTTTAGTACAGTGTTCTCTATATAACCTATACTCAAAAAAACACTCCTCTACAGGTGATGTTCGCTAGTTATATTCAGACTTGACAATCACTTATTTTAACCTCTGATTTAATGTTCAAGGTTACGTGTTCATACTTACAAATTTATCAAGAGAAATTATATGATTTGTTAAATGAAACAAGAACTGTTGATTTATCATTACGAGAGCATCCTAAAACAGGTAACGTAACTAGACTAGCAGTGATTGAATTAAAAGCGAATAATCACTATGGAAGCGTGAGTTTTGTGCATAGCTTCAGGCTACATAGCCTGAAGCTATGCACAAAAAATCAACGCTCAAAATTAAAAAAAATCACTATAAAGGAGCCTAGTATAAGGCTACAAAGCCTAAAGCTATACTTTAAAACCTCTAGTGATTATGTATTCTTATTTTGAGCAATGCCCTACATACTACCAACTTTGTTCCCAGGGCTTCTTGTCTAATCAAAGTATGCATAAGGCAAGAAGCCCTAGAAACGAGGTTGACATGCCACACAAGAAACTGACACATGTGTTATATATTCCATTCCTATTTCACTATCATCTTTTCATTTTCTTACAAAATAATGGTGGCATTTCACTAATGATGATTTCATTTATAGGTGTATATATAGAAAATTTAACGGAATATGTTGTACATTCACCAAAAGAGGTCCTAAGTTTATTAAAAGTCGGTAAAAGAAGACTCGTATTTGCTGAAACAAAGATGAACAGAGCATCAAGCAGGTACATTTACATATACATTTTAGTAAAAAACCCGGAAAAAACCCTGTGTTTTTTTAAAAAGGCTGGAACATAGATTTGTCTTGTCTGTGGCCACTCTGTAAACGATTCCATTTAATTGGCTGAAAGGTTTTCACATCGCCCCTTTAAAATTCAACGGAAAATACTGAGTTACATGATTCTGTCATTACTCGAAATAAGAAGGAATAATCACAGTGGAGAATTGATTTTAAGCATAGCTCCAAGCTTTGTAGAAAATTATCTTCATAAATCGCTATCTTCATAACCTCCTTCAGTCCAACTCTGGAATATAAAATCATGTGAGTGGCTTGAAACAGGTAAATACTAATCTCGTTTGAATAATATTAATGTTGTAGTGCTTGAAATAGAAGCAAATAATTAGGGACCGTCTCAAAAATAAAATCTACGGAGGAGAGTACTGAGTCAACAATCTTGCAAACTGAAGAAACCAATCCATTGGAAGTTCGTTGACCTAACACACTTCTGTACAGATTCGTTTTTGTTAAATTTTGTCAATTTTAGTTGATTTTACATTACCAATAAAGCTGGTTTTGGAGCGAAATTTTGAGATGGTCCCCTACTGTAGAGGAGTGATTTTTTACCAAAGCTTTAGACTACAACATCCCTCCTACATAGAGATTATTTACCCTTATATGGACCACTGTACTGTTTGCTTTAGATCTCATGCTATATGTCAACTAAGATTTTTAAAAGAACGTGTTGGTTCAGACAATATCAGTCAGATGGGCTGCTCGCCGTCACCTTATGGCATGAAAACACCAGATTTTAGTGATGAAGAGGATTACTATGATAGCCACGATCAACTAGGACATAGCATTGTAAGTACAAGTCTTAAAATAACTGCTGGGATTCAACTGCCTAATCCAGATTTTGTATTACGATTTATGTTTTTTAGTGTAGTTTTTAGTTGCAATGCTGTCATGACCTCTACCAGATATACAATTCTCACCCACAAGCATTAAGATTGGGTACAAATATCTCTCAGTTACTCTTTCTGCTAAAACCTCTACCTGGTGGACACTCCCAAAATTGGACAATGGATACTTTTTATTGGCTTTATCCCAAAAGTTCCCCTAATTATAGCCTCTATGAATGGACAATAAAGAGTACTTCTTGATACACTTATTACTATAATTTATTGTATAGTGGGGGAAAAATAAAGGTGAACCCTCCAACGAACTGACACCTCACAACATTGCAGTGGTAGAAATAGTGAATAATAAACACTATGGAGGAGGGATTTTTGAGCATAGCTTCTGGCTTTGTAGGCTGAAGCAATGCTAAAAACACAGCTCTCCACAGTGTTTATTTGCACCTATTTCGACCACTGCAATGGACAATAGTGTTTATCCTAAGGGGATTCATTGTTGGGAGGTTTTCACTGTCCCCATGGTTTCCATTATTGGAAGAGTGAAGTATTTTCTACTTGTTTTCAGGATCCCAGCTATCAATCATTAATTGATGACGAGGTAAAAAGTTAATGTTTGTATTTGTCTCTTGTTCCTCACTTCTAAAGTCTGGTTCCCACTAGGCGATAAGCGTTATAAAAGTTTCAAAAGTTTGATAAGAAACAGATTGCATGATGCATTGTTTAGCACTACACAGTCCATATACCATAAATATTTGGTTAACCCTATTTACCCGGGGGGTACCACAACCCCCAAAATTTCCGTATAACTTCTGATCCGCTTATCGTATTAGGCCCAAAATTGAGGACTTTTCAAGTTTCTCTAAACGGACTCAAGACCACTTTTCGGGACCGGAAATTTAAAAAAAAACACTTTAATTTCAGTATTATTTTGGTTTACAAGGCATTACAACGACTTTTTATTGTGTAATAGTTGAAAGACCGTTTATAATTAGTATATATAACAATATAATTAATTGTTCTAGCTAAATTTCCTTTTTCGCCTTCCAAGTCAGGTTTTCATATGATATTTCATACGATATGAAGCTCCTATTCACAGATATTATTTTAAAAATAATTTTTAGGATGATGAAGATGTGTTAAGTAAAGTTACTCAGTTAGAAGATGGTGTGACATCTGTTAGAGGAAAAATATATATGTATGTTTACTTGCTATTGTTTTTAACCAACCATCCTTAATGTTTTTAATCTCCTCCAAAAAGTGTGTCTAAAATGTAATATAATATTCATGCTTCTGCTGAACATCATCTGTGGAGGAGTGCTTTTAAGTATAGTTTTTAGCTGAAAAGCTAAAAACGATACTCAAAATCGTTCCTCCACATTTTGATATCCAACGTTTATTTTCTGTTGAGTTGAAAACAAACCTAGCAAGTAACAAGCTCAATATAACTGCTGGACAGCCACTGTGGAGGAGTGATTTTAAGTGTAGTTTTTATCTTCACAGCTGAAAACTATGCTCAAAAACTGTCCCCCACATGGTGATGTATAGCAGTTATTAGAGTTGATCATATAAATTAGCATATAAATCCAAAGTGGTATCGAGTAATAATCCATACCCACAAAACTCAACTCATACAAAAGAAACTATTGTGCATTTTTAGCATGCTGTATTAATCTGGAAAGCTTTTAACTTAAGATTCTTTACATTTGAAAATGCATTTAGATATCATAGTTTCATTAATCGATACAATATTGTTAAGGCTTCTTATAATGTGAAGGTGAAATTTTAATTAATTTTACCAATGTTTTTTTGTTTATGTAGATGTGATTTGGCTGGAAGTGAAAGAATCAAGAAAACAAAAGCATCTGGTGAGAGACTACAAGAAGCACAGCACATAAATTCTTCTTTATTAGAACTAGGGTAAGTCTATGTTTGCTTTAATTGATAATTGATACCAGAGAATTCATAGATAATATTTTTTTTAAAACTTGATTGAATTGAGGGAATAATTTTAAGTGTTTCAACCGATCATCCTATTCTTGTAAGTATTTATTGGCTGATGTTTTCTATCATGCTTCTTGCGTTATGTTAATATTGCTATAGTGAAAATAAATATTGATTCCCTCTCCTTCTTTATAATATTCAAACCATAAAATAACTTCCAGACATTGCTTGTGGGGGAGTGTTTTTTGGGTATAGTTTACAACTTCAAAGTCTGGCAGTTATTTTTGAAGCTTGATATTGCGTGTTATATTGATTTAGTAACGTCATTCAAGCATTGGCAGAAGGGAACAACAGATCACATGTACCATTCAGAAATTCAACGCTAACTCGATTATTACAAGAGGGCTTATCTGGAAACTGTAAAACAAGGCTAGTGGTAAGTTTATAACAACAACAACAACAACAACAAACATTTCAAAACTGAATAACTAGGCTAGCAATATTTTATACTCTTAATTGATTATCTTGAAGAAAGATTATTTGAAACTTTAAAGACATGCCAGGATTTAGTTGTGTGGATTTAGTACAGAAAAGCTTATCTGGCAGCTTTTAAAACCAGGCTAGTTGTGAGTTTGTATAGTCAGGCTAGTGGTATTCTTCTTTATGATAAGCAATGTATTTTGTCACTTCACCTTTATTATGTGCCTATTACTGTAAGAGTTGACAGCTCAAGTTAGCATCTATGAAGGAGGGTGTTATGTCAACAAACTTTAAATTAATTGGTTCCTTTAATCAATTACAAGATCAGTGATCCAGTGTTAATTGATCTTTGTATTGTGTTTAGGTTTGTATTGCTCCTACTGTTCGAGATGTTCATGAAACAAAATGTAGTTTAAATTTTGGATCTCGTGCTATGAAGGTGCAGGTGACAGCTCATGTGAATTATGAAATAGATTACAAGAAGTTAGCAGAAGCATTAGCAGCCAAATTAGAAACACTAGGTAAGCTGCTCTTGACATAAAAACGTTACTACAGCAGTGCTTGAAATAAGAGTAAATAACCACTGATGATGAGTGCTTTTTGAACATAGCTTCAGGCTTTGTAGCCTGAAGCTATGTTCAAAAATCACTCGTCCCCAATGATTATTTAGTGTTATTTCCAGCATTGCTTTTATAATGCATAATTTCTTATCTTATGACTAATTATTTCACCTTGTATCTCATTTCTTAAATATAACATGCTTTTGAGTTTTATATTCATGATCCTTTGCAACAAAGACAAGAGAAACGAGGTCGAATACACATAAGTGAAATAATAAAAATATGAAATTTGAGTCTCTAATAATATTCTCAGTGGTAGAAATAACGGTAGACAATCACTGTAGAGGAGGAATTTTTAGCTTTTTAGCCTGAATCTATATGCTCAAATATCATTCCTCCACAGTGATAATATGTTTTTATTTTGACCACTGATTCTGTAAATAATATTTAGAAAACGAATGGAATATCCAAAAAAGAGACTATGAAAAGTTCATCACTCAACTAAAATCTGAATTAGGAAATCGTAGATTGACGTCACCAATGGTATGTTTCTTTAGCAATGTTCAAAATAAGAAAACAATAATCACTCTGGATTAGTGGATTTTGGGCATAGCTTTTAGGCAGGAAGCCTGACATTCTGCTCCAAATTTGCATTCAGCTTACATAGCCTTCAGGCTATCATGCTGGTAGCTATGCTTAAAAAACACTCTTCCACAGGGATTATTTTGTTCTGATATTGTGCTGTGTTTAGAAAATTAAATCAAAAGCACATCCCAATCACTTCCCCTATTCACATAAATCTTCAAAACATTTGAAAATCAAAGTGATGATTTTTGTTGAGAGTAGCTTTGCTCGAAGTAAGAACTGAATACTCTTCCACAGTGATTATTTGCTCTTATGTTGAGCACAGAGTGAATTGGTAACCCAGTGGGCAAAAACTTGTTCAAAGTCCGCAGTAAAAATGCTAGAACGTTCTAGCGTCTTTACTGCTGACTTCAAATAAGTCTTTGCTCACTGGGAATAATGTGAGCAGTGGTCATACTGCAATTTTATTAAACAATTTTATCCTTCAATTTTTAAATTAAGAAATTTTGATTAGTGCAATGGGAATAGTTAGTTTTATTTACATTATTAAGCCTCAATATAATGGTCGGACATCACCTGTGGAGGAGTGTTTTTTGAGTACAGTATTCAGCTTTGCAGATGAAAACTGTACTAAAAAACCCTCCTCCACAGGTGTTGTCCAACCGTTATATTGAGGCTTGCATTGTTATTTATGTAACTTTTTTATAGGAGTCCCTTGTGGTTGGTGTAAAAAGTGCACCAAACCAGATTCGGTCATTACTTGTTGTGGAGTTGATGACATTACAGTTATTCTACAATTTACAAAGAAATTCTATGAAACAACAGAATGATGCATGCCTTGTGTTCACAGCAGATAACCAAGACATGATGCTACAAAGTATGGAAGGTTTGTTAGAGGTTAGTTGCTATATCATTAGCCTGAAAGTATGTCATATATCACCTGAAGAGGAGTGTTTTGATTATAATATTCGGCTTTGCGGCAGAAAACTATACTTAAAAAATGCACTCTTCCACAGGTGGCGTTCAACAGTTTTTTTCATGCTTGAGATCATTAGTTGTGTTACTTAGATTGCATTGATTTGATACTATCCCAGTGGGAAAATACTTGTTCAAAGGAAGTATTTTTTAAGACGCTAGAACAACGTTTTGGCGTTGTTAGCATATTTCCTGCAGCATTATTTTCTTTTTTCCTAGCTACTTGCTGATTATATGCGTGATCAACAACTTCCTCTACGTTCAAAGAACTATTCCAATCAATCAAGTAGTGGGAACTCATCAGTGATTACCAGTCCAGACTATATTGAACAAGGTGGAGCAACTACTTATGATGTACCATCTACACTGGAACCTGTTGCAAGATTTCTTGAACATGCACAAATTACATCAGCTAATGTGCAGGTCACAAATGGTAGCAAAAAAACTGATCCAGCATTAGAAAAGAGGTTGAAAGAACGGTTAAGAAGAATTGTGAATACTTTGTTACAGTTAAAAGATAATATTAGTAGGAAAGCTTTACATCATTTGAAAGATACGTTTGAAAGCGCTATGAAAGGTGAGAAAAATCAGGGGCTGAAATAACAGCTGGTCAGCATTGTGGAGGAGAAATTTTTTAGAATATTTCCAGCCAATTGGCTGAAAGCATTCTGAAAAATCTCTCCTCCACAGTGATGATCGACTGTTGTTTCAATCGCTGTAATATCATCACTGCATTAATTTAGGCTATTATCAGGGTTCAAAATCAATGATTGAAATAAGAGTAAATATCTATAAAGTCTGAAACTGTACACAAGCACCCCCTTGCTTATTAACTTTTATAGAATCAACAATAACATAAAACAGTTAATTCACTAAAATACACATTCAAAATAACCCAGGGTTAAAATAAGTGAACTAATGAATTACTTCCTAATAAATTGTCTGCTACACAAATCCTGAAGTTACCGATATTAGAGTACCATTGTTATGTTTATTTAGAAACTACAGATTTTTGCCATTCCACTTTATAAATTTGGATAAAGTACCCCGCAGAGCACTATTTACTATGTTCAAGAAAATCTTGTCTATCTGACTTTCATCTTGATGCATTCACTAGTTTTGGTTGTTTTCACTTTTAGATTCAGAGAAAGATTTTTCGCATTTAAACAGCTTGAATGATGTTGTTGCAACATTGGATGAACAGAAAGGTTGGTAAAAATATTACTATTCAGTTTTGGCAGACCGTTTTAGTGGCTTACAGTGGCCGAAATAAAAGTGAATAATCACTGTGAAGTAAGTATTTTGGAGTATAGCTTCAGGTTTTGTCGCTATGCTCAAAAACCACTTCTCCCTAGTGATTGTTTGCTCTTATTTCGACCTCTGGTTTACCATAACGTTCTTACTACTCAGTTTTCTGTTCACAATTGTCACACAATTTATCTACCCCATCATGTCTTGCATTTGTGTTTTCTACAAATCATTCTCAATTCTTTCAGATTTATTAAACAATTTTGAGTCACTGGATGACATCCAAGCAATCGAGAGTTCACTTTACTATCTCCAAATGGACAAAGCTTTGTTGAGTTGTTTGATTCTCCTTAAGACACAAACTGGGGAATTGTACGATGGTTGGAAGAGTACTAATGTGGTAACAGAAAGTTCAGGTGCTGAAATCAAGCGTGTGCTAGAAGAATTGACGTCAGAACGCAATGCACGAGATAAATTACAAGACGAATTATACACTGTACGCGAAGAACAGGTCATTTCTGAAGAAAAACTTAAAGATATTGAATTAGAATTAAAAACTGTACGAGAGTTAAAAGATAGCTTAGAATCAAAATTACATGCTGTCGAAGACAAGAACATTGTATGTGAAGAACAACTAACAAAAATGAAAGCAGAGAAAAAAGCTTTTGAAGAACGGTTAGCTGAGATAGAAAAACGAAAACTTCATCTTGAATCAAGTCTTAAGAACAGTGATAATAATAATGCAAGGAAAGAACGGTTAATTGTTGATCTTAAGAACGAGAAAGTAGCTTTAGATAGTTTAGTATCTACTCTGAAAGAAGAAATATCCATCTTAGAAAAAGAACGAACACGCGATTCAGAAGAACGCAGACAAATTGAAGAAGAACTCGAAGATGTGAGGGATAGAAATATTATCTTAGAAACTGAATGGTCATGTTGTAGAGAAGAGAATGGACTCTTGGAAAATGAACTGACAGGTATTGGAACAAAACAAATTCTTTTTTTTGTGATATGTTTTTAGTTTACTCTTGTCAGTGGTTATCATTTCTGCAAATAATCACTGTGGAGAAGGCCACAGTTTCAGCCTATCAAAAAGCACTCTTCCATAGTGATGATTACTTGTAATTTCTATTATGAACGATACGAGTTTGATGTATCTATTTCCAATATTTTATAATACAACCAAATGTGCTTAGTATCAGAATAAATTGCTTGGTAAAATGTGTGCTCTATGATGTCCCTAGGTACTATGACCGATCTGATCGAAATGAATATTCATGCATTAAAAGTGCAAAATTACTTATAGAATTTCTTTATCAAGTATGTATGACTAAACTCCATATGAATAGTGTAGCTTAAAAGCTGAACACTATATACTCTAAAATCCCTCCTCCCACGTGTGATGTCCAACAGTTATATTCAGGCTTAAATTTGGAGGCGTTCTTGTGATTCGCTTTTACCTAATGAGATAAAATCTTATTTTAGCCTTGGAAGAAGACAAAGCTATTCTTGAAGACGAAGTTATGAAATACAGAGACGATGTGAAAATGCTGGAAGAAGCAGTGTCAGTACTAGAAGCACAAGGTGCAGACTATAAACAAGATATACTAAGTTTAAAAGCTAAAGAAGACAGACTACTTGTCAGTATAAGAAGCGAAAAAGATAAATTTAACAAAGAATTGAACTCTTTACGTCAAGAAATGTCGACGTTACGCGTTGAACGTCGTCGTTTCCAACGCGATATATCTGTATCAAGAGCAGATAAGTCAAACACTGAAAGAGCTTATAATGCTTTAAAAGTACAAAAAGATTCATTACAGGAAGATGTAGCATCGTATAAACAAGAAGAAAAACGTTTACAGCGTGAAATAACTTCATTGAAAAATGATCGAGTCAAACTTGAACGAGAAGTAACGAATTTAAAAAATGATAATGCAAAATTAAAACAAGACCTTCTACATGCAGACAAACTGAGAATTGATTATAAATTATTGCAAAAGAATGAAGAGAAAATCTCACAAGTGTTTAATGTTGAGAAAAACAAATTACTAGATAATCTTGTTACATTCAAAGAAAAATATAATCGTATGGAGCAAGACTTCTCAAAAATTTCCATAGAAAAAGATAAACTAGTGAAACAGTTAAAACGTTTTGAACAATCAACAAATAATGATTCTAGTACTATACGTCGTTCACAAAGTCAACCAACAACAAACGCTGCATCTGCAAACGGCAAACCATCCACTCCTGATACTAGAGGCAAACTAAAAGCTTCATCATCTGTACAGGGAGCTTTAGTACGTCGAAGTGTTCATTCTGGTGAAGTCACTGAAGTTGAAGGAAAAGTTCTTGATCTACAAAGGAGATTAGCTTTTTTTATGGCTGAGAAAGAAGATATACAAAAGGAACTTATAACCACACGAGAGAGAAATGCAAAATTAACAAGTGAAATTAAATGTTTAGAAGACGATACTTCAAAAATACAGACGTTACTATCAACGCTCTCAGATGAAAGGAAATCATTGGTAGATAAATTAAACGAAACTTCTGAATCGAAATCAATTATAGAGCGTGAACGAGATGAACTTAGACAGGCTGTTGCAGAAGCACAGACTATAAGTACAAGGCTACAAGGTCAACTCGATAACGTTTCTGAAGAAAACAGAGTGTTAGAAGTCGACCAAATGACAATTAGGGAAAGTGTGAAAACTTTACAGAATGAAACTGTTGTTTTGGTAACAGAGAATAAACACATCAAAAGCGAATTTGAGAAAGTTGATGACGATTTGAAAAGTACTCGATCTATTGTACAGAACCTGAATGAAAAATTAGTTGATTTGAAGAGTAAGGTAAAAGAAGCAAGTGAAAAAGAAAACACTCTCAAGGAACAGGTATACTCTCCGACCTTTATTGTAGAGTGTATAATAAGGAGGGGTTGGTGTGACAAGTATAGCTTGTTTAAAGTAGCCCCTGCAATTAAAGGTCGGAGAGTAACTAGGCAACATTTTTACATGATATGACAGCCCTGACCAAGCCTCAAAGTAATTATCCAACATAAAACTAAAACACTCCTCCACAGGTGTTATCCAACAGGTATTTTCAGTTTTGGCTGCCTTCATTCTATGAACATGGACATTGGTTTGATTCCACCTATATGCAAAATTTTAAAGTTTCAATATTTACATTAAACAAATAAAACCTTTTTGCGGACCAAGGGAGAAGAGAAACTCATTTAGAGATTCCAAATGCGAATAATCGAATGTCTATACCGTTGGCTAATGAAACGATAAATAAAATTTAAGCAAATCACTTACGGTTCCAGTGGTCAAAATAAGAGCAAAATAAACAATGTGGTGGAGTGATTGTTTAGCATAACGT
>JAULBZ010007419.1:0-11543 GCA_032360805.1 Neoturris breviconis | reverse complement strand
AGATTAATAAGCATAGCTCAGGATAACTTAGAAGGGTTAATACTATGTTATGCTAGAATACTGCAGTCACAGCAATTTATTGCCAGTCAATACATTGCCGTACATATTACTACATCTGATCATCATTTTTCACAGAAGTTTACTAATACAGCCAGAATATTTTCTATCCAACTATTCCAGTCTAGTCTGTTCCAAACTCGACACGTTTTAGCTGTGGTAAGAAGGGGCCCTCTTGAGTCTAAGTCTAACGATCTCTCCTTCGCATTATTGAAAATAGAAGGAATTTTCATGAGAATACTAAATAAAGATCTTTGTGGTAGAGATTCTTAGTCTTATTCGAACATCATAAGATCATAAGATATGATCTTGTTTCTATTGTTTGCGTATTAAACAAACATACAGAACATAATAGATTAGATTCTTATACAGAAAAATGACTATATCATTCTATGAATGATAATTTGCTATGAAGGTGAAAAGTGCAGAAAAATCAAAAGTATTTAATTAAATATGATTTTATATCCCAGAGTAAAACTTGAAAATAGTTGCATTGCCAAACTAACTCGAATTTAATATTCTTTTTGATGAAATATGCAGTGGTGCAATTTTGTCATAACAAGAAAAAAAAAAAATATCGTATAAATTCATTAAAAAAATCATTTTGTAAACAAATTTCTCATACTGTATCAACAAAAAAAAAAATGCTTTGTTGTCGCTAATAATGGCCTACTATGATATAAAATTGCTTAAATTTAATGTGAAGTTTAAAGTTCATTTTTATTTTATAAAGACCTTATATTGAAATATATATAATCTAACGGTAAATTGAAATAAATCTTTTGAAGGCCATATTTCAAAATTAACTTTTGCACTACAAGGTCCTACACAACTGAATTCTGTGTGTGAATGAAATATCGTCAGCTTTCGGGATGGTTATACGCAAATGCAAGACCTATAGATTATCTTAAAAGTTATCATAAGGCTTTGTTTCTGGATAACTGAATCAAAATATATTGCAGCATAATTTAGCATAAGAATAATGATTAAAAAAGGGAAACTTTGAATTAAAATTACTACAGACCTATGTGGATAGAATAAAGACCGTATGATAACATTCAAGAAAAATCTGCTCTGAGTAGGAGGGTCTAATTCTTTTAAAAGAAAGTTGACTGGCATTCATCATAAGTAGAATTATAATGCATTGACTTTGCAATTTTTTGTTCTTGACAACATTTTGTTGATGATGCTCAGGCACTTTTTTGTCATAGATCCACCAAACTTCTTAACTGTCTTGCTGACGTCTTGCTCCGAAATTCTTATATTTGCTACTGTATATCTAATCTCAAATAATATTTATGTTATGTTTTTGATCGAATGCAATTTTAAAATTTCGAACACTAATTCAAACATTTAATTAAATTTTCTTATAACTTTGACGTTAAGAAAGGCTATGGATGGATGTATGGATGAAAAAAATTAATTCTTAACTTACTGTGTTAAGGTTTAACGACACTATGTTCACACTGAAAGCAGTGTTTCCCTGCTCTCTAGTAATCCCACCTTTTTTGGACTTTGAAAAGCTAATCTCGAATTGGGATTATTAGCATGAATGCATTAAAAAGTTATTTTATAAATACAATCCAACTAATTCAATTTCTTAATTTATGTGTATTTATCTGAAAACTTATTTTTTACTTTTAGTTGCAGTAAATTGATTACACCAAAATATAAAGATTTCCGTAGTCAGAAACTAAAATTTGACCAGAAGACAAGACTGAATAATGCTATTTGGAGAGCATGGCATATTCAATGTAAGTATTACTACACTAAACACCTTAAGTGTCACAACATTATGCCAGTTCCATAATTCTAGCAAAATAACTGCTGGTCATCACTGTGGAGGAGGGATTTGTCAGATATTTCTGCCACAAAATCTCCTCCATGGTGATGACCGGCAGTGTTTGAAATATCATAAACTTGTATATGTATTTTATTTCTTCTACGATATTAGATAAACAAAATAAAAAGGCTCGTTTTCTTCAATTTGCTGCGCCATTTTCTGATGAGAACGCACATAGCACTTCACAAGCTGTGATATTGGAAGGAAAATATTGGAAAAAACGTTGGGATGGAGTATCAAGAGAGTTCAAGAAATGGAGGAAACTTTACAAAGAAAAAGTGAGTATTTGCCCCTACCCTTTGGAATAAGAGTGTGCATAGCTATAAGATGACCCACTCATGCACTTTTGCTTCTTACATTGCTCTATTGCAATTATTGTACCTGCTTTTGTTGAAAATCAAAGAATTTGTGTTCAAGGATCAAGCTTTGGAACCATTTCAAATCTACAAATTTTTCACTACTTTGCTTTTGTGAAATAAAAACTATACTAATTGTTTCTGTATACACGTTGCCTAGTTACTTATTTAACGATCTTTCTGAAATTTAATTCTCTTGGTGTAAATTAAATATACTGATAAAACGCACAGATATATTTTCGTGCACTGTCAAATATTGTTTTCAGTGGATTTATTTTCATGCAAGAGGGAAATCTAAGAGAAAAAAATGAAAATAAAATCTGTCAGCAAATGTAGCAAAACAGTGAAATGAATGGCAATGGCATAAAAACCTTATAAAGTAACATATGTTTTTAGGGGCAGTTAGCTAAATATATAGATTATGCACGCATTCATCTTTTTTCCCCTCTGATATTGAACATAAAAAGCAACTTATGATTTTGAACATAAACAGGCACATTTTCTACATGGATAAATTTTTGCGCACTTAAATCGCTGACAAAAACAAAAATACATACATATTTCAATTGAGTAAAGCAAGTAATTTTATTAACTCTTAGATTTTAAGGCCTCTTTCTTAAACGAAACTTAGGTACCTCAAAACAGCATTGTTCAATGTTGTTCTAGCATCTCTACTGCAAACTTTGAACAAGTTGTTACCCGCTAGGTTTAGTTTACCTTTCTGATTATTTTATAGCTGCTCAGGAATGGTGGAATAGGCAGAGAAGAACTTGAAGTCTCAGATGAAGTATGTTGCTTTTAATTGATTCCCTTTTAATTTTAATAACACAAGCTGGAATATAACTGTCATTGCCTAATGGAGGAGTGTTTCTAGTGCAGTTTTCATCTTCACAGCTGAAAACGATGCTAAAAAAACTCTCTCTTCCACAGGTAATGTCCGACATTTATATCTAGTGTGATGATTGTCTCGTAGATAATTCCCTGTTTGATGCTTGTAGTGTGATAATTGTTTTGTAGATAATTCCCTGTGTGGTGTTTGCAGTGTAAGAATTGTCTTGGATAATTCTATGTGTGATGCTTGTAGTGTGATAATTGTTTCGTAGATAATTCCCTGTGTGGTGTTTGCAGTGTAAGAATTGTCTTGGATAATTCTATGTGTGATGCTTGCAGTGTAATAATTGTCTCGTAGATAATTCCTTGTGTGGTGCTTGCAGTGAAATATCTCAAGAACGGTAAATCAGAACATAACAAGCCATGCCATTTTTGAGAAGGAAATTTTAAGCTCTATAGGGCCATAAATTTATTTCTGAAAAAAATATAATTGTTGCTATAATCACTGTGGAGGAGGAATGTTTGAGTATATCTTCAAGCTTTGTAGCATGAAGCAATGCTCAAAAAACCCTCCTCTACAGTGATTATTTGCTTTTATTTTGACTGTTTTTTAGCAGTCATGTTTCTTTGTTACTCTTTTAGGATACCGTGTCTTCTGAAAGTGAGGATGAGATTGAAACAGCCAAAAGGTATGTTTCTTGTTTTTTATTTTGTTGTTAATCTCAGTGAGTATGGCTTCAGGCTATAAAACCTGCGCTAATATGCAAGTGATACTGATACTACTGTTCCAAACATAAATATTATCTGTCTGAAAGAGTGATTGATTTAGCATTACTGTACCTCCTAATACATTCCCCCACAGTGATGTCCAGCAGTTATTTTCAGGCTCTACTATGTTTTCATACTATTCATACTCAGTGGTCAAAATAAGAATAAATAATCACTGTGGAGGAGAGATTTTTAAGCATAGCTTCAGGCTTTGTAAACTGAAGCTATGTTAAAAAATCACTCTTCTACAGTGATTATTTGCTGTTCTTTTGGCCACTTATACTCTTTGATGTATTTACCTTTTAGTAACACCACCAAAAATAAAAAGGATGGTGAAAGCAAAAATAACAAATCTTTATCTATCCCATTTGATACAGGTAAGGATATTGTTTTACTTCTCTGAACTGGCACCTAAGAGACAAAGGATTTTCTGTTCAACCTTAAATTTGATGTGATCAGTGATTATTGTTCTTGCGATTATCTTTTGTTTCCTTTTCAACAAATGACAAATATGACTCTCAGTAGGAGGGAAGGAAATCCCTTTTTTGCTCAGTTTTTTCTTACTACAGAATTATCAAATTCCAAATTCTTTTTTTTTCAGAAATTTTGGCGAATCCACAAAAGTTTATTCTTATGAAAGTTACTTAGATGGTCCAATCACAAAAGTTTATTCCCGCGAAAAATATTATATATCTAATTCTTTTTAGGTCCTTTTCTGGGGTAGTTTATGCCCACAAATACACATGGATCTAAGTGGGTCTAACCATGAAAGTTAATTTCACAATTTATTTTTAAATACATGTCTCTTTGTATACATATCTTTTGGAAAAACACAAACACATGGTGTTCCATTATTCCTGTAAAAGTTTATGGCATTAAAGTAGTAGAGCTTAAATACTTAAATACATTGGCTATAATGCATAGGCTGTATATATACTCTGTAGAAGACAGGCTTATCCTGTTAAATTTAGTACAAGGTATCTTTTTATTCATAAATCGATGTTGCTTTTAAATCCAACTTTACTTTCTGTATATATTATTTTCATTGTTGGTTTTATGAATTGGTTTATATCTTAGATGTAACTAGATTCTAGTTTACTTTCTGTGTATCATATAATTTAATGTATAACGTGTTTATGCCAATCATTTCCTTTTGCTAGGTTTACCGGACTACTTTCAATACCATGGCTTTAATTGTCTTGTTTCCTCAGGCATATGGAAATTTAGTAAAAACATTTTTATAAAGGAGTTTCTAAATTGATTTTTAAAATCTATTATAGGCAATGTATCTAACCTCTACAATACTATACATAAATCTTTCGCTACGTGTAGTTAGGTTCTTATATTTTTTAATTTTTTTAATACTTTTTTTAAAACTTTTAATTTCTTGCATAAGATGTCGTTGTATTTTGTCATTATTTATGTTAATCTTGAATATATAATGAATTTTCTATAACTACATGACCATGGCAATATACATTATGTATAGGGGTATCATGTGTAATGTGTGCATGTGGATCATTTCCATGTGCTAGGTTGAACTTTTGATTGGTTTGGCAGGCTACTTTCAATACCAGCCCTTTGATTGTCTTGTTTCCTCAGGCGTGTAAAGCGATGCTCAAAAATTATTCCTCCACAGTGATTATTTGTTCTAGGCACTGTAATATCTCTTTAAGATCATTATTCAAACTTGAAATAATTTCACATGCACAGGTATCGCCTGTGGAGGAGGTTCTAGAATCAAAATTTACTCAAATACTTCTCCGCAGGTGATTGTAATAAAGTTTCATACACAGCTTGAATTCAATTTGAATTCTAGTATTTACCGCTGAATGTATTTTCATTTCAGTATCAGCAATGTATGCGTTACCAGACACACTATTTTCGTGTGTTAACGAGGAGAAAAAGAAGAAGAAAAAGGAGCCAGAATTTTTTCTTCTTAAAGGTAAATATTTCTTATACAGTGCTTGATATAAGCGGAAATAATCAACAGAAGTGATTTTCATGTTATACTTAGAAATCACTTTTTTGCTGTGTTTTAATTTTTATTATTTACAAAACATATCGCGTGTATCACTTATCTGTCTGTGGGGTTGGATAGAATACAATAGTTAAATTAGACCAAGCAAACTTTGTTTTAGGATAGCGTCGCTTGACCAGTAACAAAATTTGATTTTCATTTTATTCGAATGTAAAAAGAGTAAATGCGGGATTTGAATATATATTTTTTTCATTTTGACTTATGGTAGTAAGCTATTAAAATTTGTGTGAAAAACGTTTCCTCTCATGTCGTGTTTTGGTTTGTGTGAAAATCAATATGGGTACCTAATATTATCCTCCTCTTTATGTAAAACAGTAGGCTATATGTTAAACTTTGTTCCCAGGACTTTTCCAAACTTCTAGATGCAGACGACATGTGCAGTACTTTTTAATGTCACATGTGCCATAAAGCTCTATTCATTCATTTGCTCTAATAAGGTTTTATTAATATGCATTGAAGTTTCCTTTTTTGACTTGTAAGAGAGAGTGAGAAATAGTTGAGTCGGGAATGACACAAACGATGCCAAACATAGTGTACAACGTCATAACAGCTCTATAAGATATTAACCCTATATTTCGCAATCTTCCCTCCCCCTGCCCTGCCACATTTTTTATAATAACTTCCAAACCCCTTTAGTGATTATAATGAAACTTACTTAGTTTTAATATAAATCTATTTGACACATACTGACAAACAATTGACCAGCATACCTCCAGTAGATCAAAAGATACAGTTAAACTACTTATTTTCATGTAGGAAATCCTACGGAAATTATTTATATCATTATTTTACAATACCTTGTGTTAAAGTAATGCTTATGTTATGAAAACTTGGCGCAGTCACCTAAAGTCATAAAATAAATAATTCTGTTTAGTTTGGTCATGTGATTGACCCATTTTTACAAAAAATCCAGAAACTATGTGAAAGAAATTTAAAATACCTACCTTAAGGGAATAATTTTCGGGGAATTAATTTTGGTGAGTTTTGCGAATTGCAAGCTATTCGTAAAAAAATTTCTGCAAAACGCTTCGAAGTTTCAATTCGCGAAAATTAGTTCCTGTGAAAAAATTGAAAAGCAGCACAGTTTTTCTCAGGTTCTATGTCAACATAATTCAATGGAATCTGTTTAGTCAAAGTGATCTATTTGCCTGTTGCTGAGACTTGTGAGACTGGGTTGTAACGTTTTTGTATCGTAGAATAGATATATCTTCATGACTGATACTATATTTGTTCTCATTTTGCCTCTTGGAATTGTGATTAGTGTTGTCGCCATTCGTCAATAATAAATTCTCTTAAAGAATAATAGTTTATCTCTCTTAGCGAAAATAAATTTGCGCAAAAAAATGCTTTGTGTTAACTCATGAACATAAATTCCCGCGATAGGCAAAAAAATAAGTTCCCTCAAAAATTAATTCCCTTAAGGTACCTAAAACTGCAAACGGAATGAAAAAAGCTTTTGTAGAACTATTTTAATCAAAATTTTAAGAAAGTGCAGTTTTTAAACAAATGATCCATTTTGTTCCTTTTATAATAGACTATAAGTCTGCAAAGTTTTATTTCAATTCTATTAGTCATTCAAAAGTTATGGGGCAGAAGCCTCAATAAGGTGTGTTGGTGGCACTAAAAATAATGTTTGCTTGGCCTAAAGATGTTAATATAAACAATATCACCATTGTGATTTAACATACTATTAAATTTTATCTCCTTTATATTACTTACTTTACAAAATTGCAATTAATTTGCAAACAAGGCTTTATATTCAACGTGTATAATGGTTTATAATGGTTTATAATATTGGCTTTTGATCTCCTATTATGATAACCTTAATATCAACCCTGTGTCTGGCTAACAAATTGTTATTGATGATGATTCCGTATAAACAAACACCTCAGAGTTTCATTTCTAAAGCTTAATTCAAATTCTAAGTTCAAAGAAAAAAAGGAACTGTTCATAATCATGATATCCAATTGAATTGATGTCTTCGGTATCGATTGCAAATAAATCGTTCATCACTCTAAGCCTCAATATTGAAAGGTTGGACATCACTTGTGGAGGAGTGTTTTGTGAGTACTCAAAAACACTCCTCCATAGGTGATGTCCGAATGTTATATCGAGGCTTGTTACTCTATAGATTTTATTCTTTCAACAGTCTCTAGTAGTAACATAATAGCCAATTTGACTGAACATATTCTAAAAAAACTCATGACCTGCAGTTATTTTAGCACCTGCGCTCAGTTTTTCGAAAGGCAATAAATGCTAGTAGGATTAACCCTCGATTAAAACTACTTTCTACCAATCAAATGGTATATTATGTCGTGGTATTTGTTATAGATTCATCTGGAATGATTCAGCCTACTTTAGATCATTTAAATCCATGTTTTGATGAATTAATGGAAAACTTTGACTTTCTGTTCAGTAAGTATTATTATCACATTTCACTAATTACCATTGTGGAGGAGTGAATTTGCTCAAAATTCTCAGAGATTATTTGCTGTTACTTTCGGTATTTTTTGAACCTTTGCTAAGAACTTCAATGCAGTGTTCGAAATAAGAGCAAAACCACTGTGGGACGTGATGTTTGTGCACTGCTTCAGACTAGAAAGCCTAAGGCAATGCTCAAATATCACTCCTCAACAGTCAAGCAGTGTCGATGAAAGATGTACCTTTCAATGCATTAGGGACCATCTCAAAATTCTGCTCCAAAACCATCTTCTTTGTTAGGGTTAAATCAACTAAAATTGACAAAATTAAACAAAAATAAATCGGTGTAGAAGTGTGTTAGATCAATGAGCTTGCAATGGATTGGTTTCTTTGGTAGGAACCAATCCATTGCAAGATCATTGACTAAGTACTCTCCTCTGTAGATTTTATTATCAAGATGGTCCCTTACACCATAGTATAGTGATTATTTTAACATCATCTATGGTGCAGGCTGCCTCAAACTGTAATCAATCTTAATAGGAGGTCTTGTCAACAGAATTTCATTTCAAAACCCTAGGTATGTTTAAAGAAAGTTGACTAAATAAAATAAAAACTTGTTTAAAGTCCACAGTAAAAACGTTAGAACAATGTGGTTTGACGTTGTTCTAACATCTTTACTGCTGACGTTGAACAAGTTTTTATCCACTGGCTAGGTCCACAAGCATGCAACGGATTAGTTTCTCGTTGACTCTGCACTTCTGTATAGAGAAGTACATTCGTATAATTCATATACAGTGCTTGGAAAAAGGGTAAATAATCACTGTGGATGAATGATTTTTGAGCATAGCTTCAAGCTAATAAGCCCGAAGCTACACTCGAATAAGCGCCCCTATCTAGAAATTTGAAAATTAAATAAGCGCTTTATTGAATTCAGCCTTTTTTTAAAAAAAAAAATTGAAAATGAAAATCCATATATAGTTTTATAGATGTATATTTCATGGTATATAAGGCAATTTAAATATATTCTTTTCTAATACTTTGATCTCTATACGAGCATATCATTATGGTATTTATTCTATTTTCCCGAAAGAATATTAAGTTTCTGTTAATTGAATAAGCCCCCCCCCCCTTGAATTAGCGCATTCCCCCTCCTCCTTTAGGCTCGGAAATTAAATAAGCGCCTGGGAGTTTAATCGATGCATTGCGGTACTTATTTTTTTATTTTATTTTTATTTTTATAGCTGATTGGCAAAATTATAATTCTCAAGCTGGTGTTAATCCATCAGATGATGCACAAGAGATAATGTTAAACCCATATCAATCAAACAGTAATAACCAAAATCAAATACTTTCAACGGATCAATTTCTTCCTGTTATATCAAATAGTAGTAGTAATATGTCTGATACTAACAATAGAGGTTTGTTAACGCCTGAGAAAAAAACCTGTTCATCTGGAGATGAAATTTCACAATTTATTTTTCCTCCACAAGAAAGTTTAAAGTCTTCCTCATCTTCTTCAGCACCTTCTCTTAAAGCTTTATCAAATACTGAAAATAATGAAGAAAATATTTCTCAAAAATTTCAAGAACTGCCCCCACAACTCCAAGCTCCTAATTTAACAGCTCGCCTTCAAGCAGCTATGTCTACTAGACCAAAGAAGATTCCACGTAATAAGTCAGATCCTATTTTGTCTTCTTTGAGTAAGCGGAGTTCAAGCACCACAAAGAAAGAAATCAATGTACTGCCTAAGAAACCACGATTGAAGCGGAATGTTTCTGGAGATAATTTACCTGATCTTCAAACAAATGTAATATCAGATAAGCCAGAATATCAACATATTGCACAAGTTCCTCTAAGACAAAATACTGTTTTATTTCATACCCAGTCAAGACCTCACATTGCTCCACGGGCGAATACTTCGGTACTACCAAAACTTGGTGGAAGCACAACTGTTCCAATCCTTCCAAAATACACATCTGCATCAAAATCATTAAATCCTCAACAGCAACAAACCATAGTTTCTCAAATATCTTCGGAAAATATTAATTTGACGCAAGCTAGTTATAATATGCCAGGTTTATCATATGCAGTCATTGGTACCAATCCGCAATTGATTAATCCTTTACAGCAATCTACTGTGAATACGGTTTTAAATCAACCTATATTACCTCGTGTCACAAACCATGCACAACAAAATCCTATCTCTGTTTTTACACCTACAGCGCCTGGAGTAGCTTTACCAAATAATTTGAATATTGATGTAAATCTGATGCAGAATAGTAGTCAAGCGCAAACGAATATTGTTGTTCCCAACCAAGTAAATGAACAACAGTTACTTACTCTGGCACAACTATTGCAAAGTTCACCTGCTCAAAGTACTGAAGCTACATTAAGTTACTTAGAGCTTCTTCAACAGCAACTGAATCTTATGTTAAAACAACAACAAGAGCAGATACAAATGAAATATCATATTCAACTGCAAGCTGAGAAAATGATACAGCAACAACAGCTAAGACAACAAGCTACCACTGCGACTTTCGATCATTCTACAGAAGACCCTAATATCATGCATCCACATAGGTATCATGAGCAACAATCATCGTCTGTTAGCACGAATATTGCTCCATCTTCATTGAAAATAGGTAAAAATACAGTGAAATGCACACCTTTGACATCTAATGTTTCTTTTGCAGTGGGTAATGATGTTCATCAGCAGTATGTCTTAGCACCATCTACTATCAATCAGCAAAAAGCTCAGACTGAGAGGACATCCGCTGAATCGCCAAAAATACCTAAGAGGGAATCGCAATCACTTGTCAAAACATTGCAAAGAATGGGATCTACAGACATACCACGTTCATCAAATACTACTCCTATCTCATCAAATGAATGGCATCCTCCTGCTACATTAGATAGTGCATTGACGCTAGTATCACTTCGTCATGGTAAAATGTCTCCGGTATGTTATGCAATTGATTCATCATTTGTTGAAATAAGAGTAAATACGCACTGAGAAGGAGGAATTATTGCTCAAAAGTCACTCTTCCACAGTGATTATTTGCTCCTATTTTGATATCCGCTGATTCATTTATCTAAAAATCAAATTTTATCCATTGTTGTTATCATTGTCTTTGACACTTGCTAAGGAACCATCTCCAAAATTCGTTACCAAAAGCAGATATCTTAGCAGCTTTAAAAAAGTAAAATTTAATAATTTTGAGAAAAA